>VBVQ01000508.1:39358-56005 GCA_011636635.1 Tetramorium simillimum | reverse complement strand
GATGTGAACACGTAAGGCGAATGGCGTAAGATAGGGGAAGGATGAGCGATGGTATTAACGCAATTTCCTAGGCAACCGTGTACGCACGGCAAGAAGAGACAAGAGGTAATTACCGTGACAGCGTCAGTATAGCGCATCGCGCATATGGAACGGCTGAGATGCGGCCGTTGATTTCTGGCCACGCTCGATTTTGTCCGGTCGACGTAGAATTACGAGCTGGCCGATATTACGAACTCGCTCGTAAAACCACCGTGTCGAGAGGCGTCCGATGCCCGACACGTCGAATCGGACGTGTCTATTTCCCTTGTCCAATCGCGCGACGTACGATACAGTAGAAAATATCATAGACGTCACTTAGGATCATCGCGGATATTACCGGCGATTTCATAGGATATTACTGTTTAATACCAATATAAATTATGATTTAATACTCGGATATTGCCTGCGAAACTGCGCTACGTATGAACCTCCGTGGCTTACCCTCGCGGCTCGTGTGTGCTTTCTATCGTACTCAGTTAAGAACGACGAGATCGTTGACCGATTCTCATTCGCGAGCTCGTCGCGATTTATATTTATTATTTGCGCTGTCGCGACACCCGTCTTGACAAAGAGGACTCCGGAGCGTGTTACTTTGACGTAACATAAGGAAACAGAGAAGTGAGAAAGAGAGAGAGAGACGGGAGAGTGTGAGCCTCGCAGTAAGTAGCGAGCGCTCTCGACAATGCGCGACGGGTGTGCTTTTACCTCTAGGCTCTTTACCTTCCCCTTCCTGGCCATTCAACGAAAATGGCCTGCCATTATTGGCATTGTGGCGACGACGAGAAAAGCGAAGGCGCGAAGAACGGTAACCCCCGTCGCCGCTTGACTCTCGCCGCGGGCTAACGATCGTGTTATTAACGCAAATCAAATTGGCGACTGTCTCACGCCGGAACAACGGCGAGAGACCGCCAAGAGGCGGAAGGAGGCGCACCAAGGACCAATTTGCTCTCTCGCGGCGAGCTTAAGGACGCATAGTTAATTTGCATATCGAAATCGAACGCACGCGCAGTCGGAATCGTCCCGATTTCCAGCCTCGCCGGCGCTTACTAGCTTCGTAACGCCGTTTATTACTGCCTCCCGATACAAAGCTTCCTGCTCTCACTAAGGAACGTTTCTACATTATTACCGCTTCTGCGCGGGAAGAAGTATATACTCCCTGTGTAATTCGCTATTTCTTATTATAGGTGTAACTAGTAGTATAATTACATAGTTATACCTATCAGTTACACCTCATGCTGTTTTTTATAGCTGTAACTAGTAATAACTAGTAATAATAACTGCCTATTATTATTGATTACTAATTACAAATATTTTTTTCAGTTCTTGATATTAATATTTTATCATCGAATTTATCACGCGTGTTGTCATAACTGTTTAACAGCGGAGAAAGTCTTCCTCGCTGATTCTCAATGTCGAGTCACAAATAAATTTCATTGTTTTTATTTAAATTTATTTATCTATAAAATTTATGTATTTAGTATCCATAATATTTATGTATTTAGTATCTCTGCTAACATCCGGCTAATTGACGTAAATTTTGTCACCTAACACTACCAACAAGTTGTCATCAAAATTTTCTATTTTACCTTCTTTGAAACTATATTTCAATTGCTGATTTAAAAATAAGAGATGTTTATGGAAAACAAAAGTTACCAATCAAGATAATTCATTTGCTATTTTTCGAAAAGTTAAAGTTTAAAAGGTATTTGTCATTGCGACGGAAGTTATTTATGACTCTACCCAACCAACATCAATCAGCGCGGGAGAGCTGAATTTGCTTTTTAAATCTGTTTGATCGCGTCGCGACTTTTTAATTACGTCGCATCTTCTCGCTTCGCACTAATTACGGCGTGAAATACGGCTTCTCCTTAAGCTGTCGGCGTTCGTGCTTTACGGTACTCTCTCGCGAACAGTCGCGGCGCCGCCGCGCCGGATTTCTTTCTCGCGCTCGCCTCGATCGCCTCGTTGCCGAGAACGGTAAATTAACACGCTACAGAGCAAACGTCGCGACCGATTATTTATCACTCTTATCCGCGATAAACGACACGATACCCGGCGGCGGCCTCGCCGCGACGCCTATCCACGCGCGCCGGGCTAATTATGAACCCTTTTTTTTTCCCCCGCACGACCGCTTTCACAAAATACGGATCTGATCGTATGCGATAAGCTACACGCGTGTCCAATCCAGGTGTCATTCGCGCGCCGTGTCGCCGTCGATGGACACTGACAGTGGCCGGTGCAATAATCAGCACACTGATTGCCACATGTCTTACGGGAAATCTAACGATCTTATTATCAAGGCGATCGATCGAATTGTCGCGACGAAGGACAGGGTTGACCTGTTCACCCTCTCTCTCCCTTCTCCACGTTTGTACCATTTAGTTAGGTTCATGTCTATAATAAGCTAGCGATTCTAATGCCGGCCGATTATCCCGTACATTATAACTATTACGTTATACTATCTCAGGAGTAGTTAATCTCGGGATATAATTTTACGACTTTATTAAGAGAGCTCGTGATGTTATATCGGCTTCCCGGCGCAACCGATAGACAGTCTCGGTAAGACAGCTTCGAGAAGCACCGCAGTATCGATTCGTTGATACCTTGTCGTCTCTTTTTATTGTGTACCCCCGATTTTTTTTTTCTTACGTCGTATCTCCGCAGTGCGTGTCGCCGCAGTGGAATCACGAATTACCGCCGCCGATCGCTCGAGGCTTCAACGGACGCTCGCCGGACTTGTAGGACGTTGCGCGTTTACCTGCATACAGGGTGCCCCATTAGTAGTCATTAAACTTTCCCGCATGACTGACCTGCCCGGCTTTCGGGGTCTGCAACGCCGGTGTTCGCCGGCCTTGCGAGAGGCCGGCGCTCGCCGGTGCGCTCGATCCTTAGAAAATTGGATCGGTACTTGCATCGGGTTTGCGCGTGCGACAGGTTGCCATTATGAAATCTGAAATTCAGCGAGCCGCGCCGCATACAACGAAGTAATTTACACTTTTCCGAGTATCGCGCGGATATCGCGCATTAATAATCCAACGCACGATTTTTCCTATTGCGATGTATTGTTGATTCCAACATTATGAAATTATGCTGTCTCGGTCATTAGCGACGATTTGCATCGCGACGACTAGATAAAGCCGATAATGAGTGTACAGCACCGATAACGCGTTTTTCGCGAGCAGAGTAGATAAAGAGATTAAGAGACGCAAAATAAAATATACGATTTCATATGCATGAGACAGTATCGATATATCTCGCATATTTATAAATAATAATAACAGCTAACATAACATTTTGTTCGAATTGGCAACGCGTTATTATTTTGTCATATTACGAGTACAACAACGAAGTGATAAATATAATGATAATTATCAATATTACAATAACCACATAATAATGGAAGGAAATAAAAATGCGATCGATTTCAAATCACATGAATAAAATGGCGTATTAAATGATATATTGCATTTCTACCGCAATCATCGATGAAGAAGAGCACGGCAAAGCCGGGCGCGCAGCCCGACGTGTTGCCCAACGCGATTTCGAGGGTCACCCTATGTGAGAGGCGCGAAGGAAGCTTTGTGCATACGGGAATGGTCGCGGGAAGAAGTGTCCGGAGTGTCCGGGAGCGGCCGTCCGAGAGCGGATGGTCACCCTGCTCCAAAGGGTCATCCATTGGCTCGCTCTCACTTAGCATAAAAGGGGTAACTAGCAATGCCCGCTGTTATAATGGAACGAGTGTCCCATGGACATATAATTAGGCGCGCAGTCCATGGGAAATTCGGACCCCATTCCGACGTTTTCAGCCAGTCGGTCTGAACGTTTCGCATAAGCATTTTAAACGATGGGGGTCATCCTCGCGCGGGCAGAAACATCGCGCGGAGTGTCGACGAGCAGTTGTCAAACACCGGGAAATACGACACGCGCGAAATAAAGGCTAGGCCACGGGATGGAGGAGACGCCAATGAAATCGCAGATAATCTATCTCGTCTGTCGATGACGTAAAACAGCGCTTAATCCTTTCGTCGATGTTTCCTCGTTCGTTCATTTACGTTGCGTTTTTACGCGGCTCGTCTCGTGCAGCGTTATTGCGGCGAGGAATACACACAAGACTGACGGCGATGTAGACATACCAAAGAGACTGCAGTATTAATAATTGTACATTATCAACTGTCGTTGGGAAACATACCGTTCCTAAGTTACGCGTCGATCTGTTTGCTTAATGACTTGATAACTATTCGCTTTAAGACGATTACACCATGAAAAAAACGCTGATCATGTAACAAGAAAATTAAGGACACGACAGTGTCTATACACAGTTACATTCCACATAACCGGCAATAAAGCAATATCAATGGAAAACTTTTCCTGGGAAACACTGACTTTGATGTTATAAGATTTGTTTGAAGAAAATAATCATCTGAACGATGTTTCGCATTGCAAGGTTAAAGATGACATAGAATTATCATTAATAGTCAGTCCACGTGTAAGAATAATTTGCATATCTGTCAGATATTCTATGATGAAAGATGTTCTATGATGAAAATCTTATCGTGGGCAACATCAATTCCGATTAAAACTGATTTATGATTCACATTCATATTAAAATTTAATGTAGCAAAGTCTGACAATTCAATCGCGTTTATTAGAACGACGTCTGAACATGACTTTAGTGATATTATCATTAAAGCTATCCTTTTTAGTGTAACAAAATTTATTCTAATCATGATATTTTATATAATATATTACATATGACATATATATTTCTATAGCACTAGATACTTGATAACTAAATTTATCCTTGGGATATTTGTTGAATGTTCAAAGTGAAACTGGCATTCTATGCCTTGGAATCTTATTCTTATCAGTTTATCGAAATTTACTAGCGAGTAAATGCTATGCATTTCTCGTGGCTAACCGATTGTCGATCGTACATTATAGACTATATCGCAAAATATCGGAAGGAATGCTGTTCTGATAGCGCCGTTCGAAAAGAATCTATATGAGCCTCAAGGTCGATTGAAACGCATACCTCCTACTTGCGTTGAAATCACCAAACCTCGCGTCTTAGGCGTTGAAATCAGTATAACGTCGGTGAGTTTGATATTCATTTTTCTAGACTTTTTACATTTAGAAGAATAAATGTAAATAATTTTTATCGAGTCATTACTCTTAACGGTTCGTAATGCATTTTTATTCCAATGTCAGAATTAATTCGACTGACGCCGTTGTCGCAGATATGCGCGGCGATTATTTTTGCGTGTCTACGGCATCTCGGAGTCTATATATAAACTCACCGAAATTGTACCGGTTTCTCGATCCCTTCTCCAGACGCCCGTTCGTGCGAGCTGTTAATTTATTCCCGATACCGATACCCGGCGCGGCTCTATCGGGAGACAAATCCGGTGCGCCTACGCGCGCGTCCATCGAAATCTCAATTCAATCGAAGGCAAAGACTCACGGGTGCGCTTTATCAGGCGAATGCTGTCAACGGATCGAGGTGACACGTCCGGCCGCAGGCTGGGAGATCTTGAGGTATATCCCGCTGGATATCCAAGTGGACGATACCCGAGAATACGCGAATATGCGAATCGCGTAGCACAAGGTCTGACAGAACTCCGAAAAAACGGAGCTCGGAATACGCGCACTCACACACTTTTTTCTGTTTCTGTACTTCGAAAAAGAGCACTCCGTAAAGGTTTCTCGTTCACACGCGTGTTCCTTTTTTTCACTTCCTCACTTTCTCTCTTTTAGTCGTTTTCGAATCACAGTTGTGTTCACTCGCACAATCAAAAAGTCAAGAGTCTCTCGTGTAGGATCGCACCGGCGACGCGAAATTTTCGAGCTCGCGAAACGACTCGAAGCTCCTTCTCGTCGGCGATTCTGCGGACTGGCTCGTCGAGTCGTGGCGCGTATTCATTAATATGATAATCATCCAATACGTATACGATGCCTCTCGATGATCGCCCTCGTCTCCGTCATCTTCATCGTCTTCATCGTCTTCTTCGTCGTCGTCGTCGTCGTCGTCGTCGTCGTCGTCATCGTGGACGACGGCGGCGCCGCGCAAAACACCATCATAAATCTGAACGAGATCGCTCGCGTATGATTTCGCTCGCGATCGATAAGACGAAATGGAAAAAAGGAAAACGAGAAAGGAAATGTATAGCGGCCAATGCGCCGCGGCACTCGGTATCACTCGCGATTGAAACTCGGCTCGTTCCTCTTCTCGATCCGGCAGAATCCGTCAGGCAGAAAATTAGTAGTTTTCGCGCCCTCGCGCTTTGGCGCGCGATGAAAAAAATCCCTGTCCCTTCGTCCTCTTTACGTTCCGCTGATGCCGACTCGTGCCACCGATGCACTTTTCTCTCCACCTCGACACCGTCACTCTCCGTGTCTCGGCACGTTTTCACGTATCTCCGGTCATTTCGTTATCGCACCTTCGCCTTCGCCGTCCACCTCATTCTCCGTCCTTCCTCGTCCTCTCCTTCTTCTTCTCCACCCCCGCCTTCTCCTCCTTCCTCCTTCTCCGTTTCTTCCTTTTCCACCTCCAGCTTCTCCACCTTCCACCGGCGGAGACGACTCGTCGTGCTGCTGTCCTCGTTCCTCTTCCTCTTCCTTCCTACGCCTCTTCCTCTGATCCCGTACGATCAAACAACCACCACCGCAACCAATAACCACTTGGTCCCGCTGCGGTGCCGCGAGCGGAGGTGCTGTTGCGCGTGTCGACTAATTTTCGGACGAACTTTCCGGTTCGGTGTCTTGTATTGGACTGTGCAGAAGTGGCACCTTCCAGTTTCTGAACTTACATCTTGTCAGGTAAGTGTGAGCTTTGCCCGCGCGGTCCCGGGGCGATGGCGCGTGTATGCGTCCGCGTGAACGTACGTACGCTCGCATGCGTGTTGCGTGTGCGTGTACACATGTATGCGTGTCGCGCCGCAGACCCGCCTCTTTCCCCACTCTACACGGCGGCTCTATCTGGCCTCTCTCTCTCTCACGCGCGCGTGCTCTCGATCGCCGCCATACGAGTGTGATAGCGCGCTGCGCTCCCTCGTCGAATGTGCGTGTAGAACGTACGCTGGGTGCGTGTATGCGTGCGAGCTGCCGTCGCACTGCGGACGCACGCGAGTGTACGGGTTACCCCCGTGTGTCGCCCGTAGACGACGACGACCACTGGTAGCTTCCAGGTAGACCCGCGTAGACGTCCCTCTTTTTCTCTCTCCTGCTCACGTTTCTCACCTTCTTTCTGTCTTCCTCCTTCTCTAGATATCCCCTCCCCCTCAACGTTGACTTTTTTTTCCCATCGTGTGCGTTGTCTCTGTCTCTTTCCTTCTCTCCTTCTCCTCCCGCTTAGTTCTCTAGATGCGTGAGTACGTGCGTGACTCTGCCGATGCGCGTAGAGGACATTTAACGCATCGCGATCGTGTTTTATCCCTACCAATTGCGTTCGGAGAAAGACAGAGAAAAAGAGAGAAGAGGGAGAGACTGAATGAGGATTTCCTAGGATTAAATGCGCTTGCGAGGGTAGCTGAGGCGAGGGTAGTCGCTCACGTGATAATCTCTTCCGGGGATGTTCGCGATCCTCGAAGTTGATTAGCCAAGTGCTTTTCACGCGATATTATCCTTAATGCTCACGCAATTCATGAGTATTTTATATACTTATATATTGCGTTATTCTAATTAAAATGTAAGTAGCTTAAGAGACATAATGTGTACATTTGCCTGAGTGCAAATCGAGACTTAGAACTCTTACGATGTTACACCACTGTTGGATCTCATGCTGCGCATCGCGTCGAACGCGACGCGCTGCGGATTAAATAAACTTGTCTCCTCCGCCGAATATATTTAGCATATTTTCGATGACAGCGATAAGAGAATATAAATCTGCGTTGAGAGCCTCATTCGAAGATTTGCATATTCATAAGATAGCGTAAGAAAAATAAAAAATTCTAGTTACCTTAAGATAATTAAAAAATCCCCGATAAAAATTCCCAATATAGATGTGTCCGTTGTTGCCTGTTAAAGAGAGAAAGTCCGTGTTTACCGTTTTGCGACTTTCCGGAATCAAAATTTTTAATGTCGACCAGCTGAATGCTCTGCAACATGTTGAATAAGGTGCGTTTGATTATTTGAAAGAGGGCAGTGTGCAACAGTACATGCTTCAAAGTACATCAGAATATATAAAATGCACGAACAATACAACCGCTTTTTTCATTCATGTATATATTATCTACCCTTGATTAACTGACTTAAATCTGATATTCTTTTTTTTTTTTTTGCTTGGAGATGCAATCTCCTTTCGCAACATTTCAATTTCGACGTTAATTATCTTGGTAACTATATTCAAAATTAAAACCCAGTTGAAGTCCATTTGAAAGTGACTTGAGAACAAGGTTGTCTTAATTTGCCAGAACCTCTTCATCCTTGAACGTTTATAACGCAAAAACCGCTGACGCCTTCTGGGGCATCCCGCATGGACATTATAAGCGTCCGGCGACGAAGAAAGAGAAATCCACTTGACGTTTTAATATTGTCCCCCCTGGCACGAATAAATCGCTCGTCCGAGAACGACCGCAGGCGTGGAAAACAGATCCCAGGTATCTCCGATCTTTTTTTTTTTCTAAGTGGAAACTCGATGAAAGTTTCACCGAGATGTCAACGGCAGTTACTCTTCATTATGTCGCTCTGATATTCCGATCGAAAGATCTAAATCTTCGAAGATATGGGTATTTTTCTGCTTTCTTATGCTATATCTACTTACGCGATGTTTTATAAGCAAGACATGAGGAGGATTACGGTCGTTAATCGCCATCGTTTCGGACCGAACGAATGATTCCGGCGTGTCCTTCCTGAGAAGGTTATCCGTCGAGATATACGCGCGGTATGTCCGCCTCGTAAAAATTTTAATTTATCGCCCAATCGAAATTTCATCGTACGCGTCCCTCCTGACGACGTGTCTCAACTGATTGTATCATTAATCGCGTTCGCGTTAACATAAAAATAACCGGGATTGACGTAAAGGCCTGCGGGCATTTTTGTGCGAGGTAAATATCGTGTCAGTATTAGCGTGAATTTTGAACGTTAATTAAATCGCCGGTTTCGCGACAGAAAACCTCCAGCGAGGAAAACGCGGATTCCCGGTTTCTCGTTATCTCTCTTTTTCTCGCCTTTCCGTCTTCCTTTTTTTTTTTTAATCACGGACTCTCTCAATCGACGACGGGGGTAACGAAGCCGGTCGTCGTTCGAGAGTTTCACCTCGGGCGTCTCCATCGGCTATTTTAACGAAGCCGAAGCGTACGCCCCGAAGTTCGTGGAGGCGCAAATAAGAGGATAGTTTCACGACCGGCTCGTCGTCGGCCGCGTCCATTTTTCCATCTTCGGTCGTCCGCGTTACGCCCATAAGTGATCCCGAGTGTCGATCTCATACCTATAACGAGGCTGATCGAGTGCGCCGCCCTAGCTCGAGAGACTCGCGCGATCGCGCTCGCATGCTCGGTAAGAAAAGACGAGACGGAGACAGAGAATGAGAGGGCCTTAGATAGGTAATCAAGCGAAATCCCGATGTTCGAACCAGTTTCGTTAATGAAGCGGTGACATGATATCCATTAAGGCGAGAAATTTTATGCCCGCGCGAAATTCGCGGCTCTCGATTCGCGCCGACAACGAGACGCGCTATTACGTGGAAAAATCGATCCGAATCAATGATCGATTGTAAAACAGAGTCGCGTACATACGTTCTATTATTTCATGAAACGCGCCGTTCGCGTCATTTTTGTTAATGACATTTTTGTTACTCTAATCATTTTATGTACCATTTAAATGTTGATACAGGCGATTTGCTGATATTATGAATAATAAGAAAAAAGAAAAATATATAGATCACTAATTCGTATAAAAGATATTTAAAAAAGTAGATAATAAATTAAAAAATGTAATATTATTTTGCAATCTTACCATATTGCGTAGAAGAAATTGGCTAATAGCTTCTAAGCGTGAGATAAAACAATTTTTTAATTTTATCTCATAATAATGTATTCTTTTATAGGAATTTATAGAATATAAACTTCTTTCACGGAATGTTAATTATTTTGCAACATGTAAAATATTGCGCACGCAAATCCTGTTTTCATATAAATTGTCACATTAGCAGTAACTCTGTTTCTCGCTAATGATTTCTACAAAGATTGTAAACAAATTATTATTTAATTATTAATTAAATCATCGTCATGTATAAAACAGATCGTATTTTAATACATAATGTACTTTGGCCACGCGCAAACAAGTACTGGCACAATTTTAAGTAGTAAAGGTAGGCGCTGGGGCCAGCCAGCGCTTGCATAATAACGAAGAACATCTGTCGCTAATGAGATTCTTCTTACTTTACAGTGCGTAAATATAATTTCTCACCGTCTTCAGACATTCAAAATCGCGCGTGGAAAAACATGGAAAAACAAATCGGATACGTTTACACTTTCTTGTAGAAATCCTGCGTATATGTTGAAAATAAACTGACTGTCTAATATATTATTTACATTTCATTAAACGTACTTATTTATGGAGTCTGCGTTGAGACAGTATTATTGAAAGAAATGTGATAAATCTGAAAACTGATGCCACTTGCGATCTATTCATTCCTCCATTCAGGCTAAGAGCCTTTTCGTGAATTTGTCTATATAGACGGTGGGGAGAAAAGCGGCGAGCAACATTCCTCTCTTTTCAAACACGTTTTTATATACATCGATATTTTAGCATTAATGAATTAACATATCGTTTTCCGTCCATGTTAAAATATAAGCGCGTGCTTTGTAAAAAATTCGATGGCTTTCTGTCATCCTCGTTATGTTTTTTACCATTTTCATCAGGTAGGCTCTTGCGACTGAAACGTGTGTACGGCAGCGCGTTTCCCTCGGCCGCGTCGCGCGATTTATCGGGTCTCTTTTCGAATTCTTATCGCGCTTCATAAAAACGACGTCGCGCGTTATGGCCGTGGCGGCGACGACGGCGGAGGCCGGGACACATATAACAGTGAATTGTCGTTACGTTTGTCATTGTCGTGGTAAATAAAAGACCGTGTCGTATCTGCCGTCGAGAAAGAGAGAAAGAAAGATGAAGATCTATCACAGATATCCTCAGGTAAACGAGTATTCGCTCGCGTTTGCCGCGACAATAATGTCGGGCCGAGCTCTTTTATTAGCCTGCCGTCTCGGTCTACCTTTCCTTCTTCGCATTTGTTTGTCGAAAATCTTCTTCGCAATATTTGCTCGGACTACCGACGTATGCCATGACAAATTCTAATGAGGAGCCCATCTTGAGGCGTATTACGCTTTAACTTCTGTGCACGATTGTAATCTAATATTTTTTTGCTAACGACGCACACATTTCTGTGCGATAAAAATGTGAATACTCGTAAGAAATGCTGAAAGTTCTGATACTTTAATACAGGAAAATTGTTTGCATATTCAAATTTATTTGATACACCATGATTTTTCTTAAAACTTTCTCGAAGACGATATTATATTTTTATATATGTAAAAATATGAATTTGCTTTCAATCATTGTTCCAGGCGAAAGGCGACAAAATAACGCGATAATGAGGCGAAAATAATTAGACCGTTCAACGTGAACTGGAAAGCTCCGGGATAAGCCTTAATTGGCGCGAAATAAAATGTGAGATGCGAAAATTCGTCGCGGTACAGTAATTGCGGGGAAATTCCACTTAACGCGACATGGCGTAACGGCGATGTTACACACACATACACATTACACTATTATATAAATTTATAAAGGGCAAACGCGTTCACAGAGTGCGCTTTACGTAATGCACGCCGAGCGTGCGCCGTGCGGCGCTATAGTTTCCGGTTGAACGCTTCGTACGGATAATGCCCAAATCAAACCGCCACTTTCGCGGAGGCGACCACTGGAGAAGCCTATGCTCGAAAGTTGAACGTCGTGTGGCGCTTCATTATGCATTAAATCGACAATGCATACAAATTCAAAGTAACTCCATCAGGATTTCATGTAAGCGAGAATGCAATTGACGATTCTCGCATTTATATTATGAGAGGCTGTTTAATTTCTGATGATATATCAGCAATATATGTCACGCTGTAACAACTTGATGACTCGAAAAAACGCGCTACGCCGTGATCTCGCCGTGTTTTTGCTTGTAGATTCGTATCGCGTGAGATAGCGAAAACTGCGTTGTCACTCTGCACATAGATTAAATCAAAATATAAATGATATATATATTTCAAAGGACCCACAATTATTGCCTCTGAAATTGTGTAATAACTATTAACTAAGTTTTTTGGTTTCTTTATATTTCTTCTTTATATATTGCAACTAAGACTAGAGAGACTCGGAAAGAAAGAGAAATGAATTTAACAGCAGGTGAAACGACTTTAATTTGTTGGCGTTTTTCATTGCTTCGATCTTTTGCCAAGTCCGTGACGACCTACGCAAAATCGTTTTCGTCATTAATTTATCAGCTTCCGCAGTTTCTTTTCATGCTTTTCAAGATAAGAAACGCCGTAATACAGCTTCGGAGAAGCGGGGCGCTTATAACCCGCGCAAATTTAGTGTTCCGCTTTAATCTACGTTTATATTCAGCTATATTCTCTTTCTCTCTCCCTTTCATCTTCTTCCCGTTTCTGCTCTCCCGTCTTCGTCGCATTTCGCGCCTCCCTTTCTCGTTTCGCCATTGCATCGTTTAATCTGCATGCCGCGTGCGTTTACGCCGTGAATAAGGCGCATCGGGAACGCCCCGTGTGTACGCACTCGGGAACACTTTTAATGGGCCCGCACCATCGACGAGAGCCGGCTGAGCATTAAAACAAATCTCTGCCTCGCGAGCGGCGACGATACCTATCGGCCGTACGTTGCACTGGTTGTGCGTGCGATAGTGCGACGCGAATACCATTCGCGTGGACATTCCCGAGCACAGAATCCGGCCAGTGTGACAGGCGATTTGTTTCGCCGCTGCGATTGGCTCTATTATGTCCGATAATTTAATGATAGGACATTGCAATTTCTCTATTTTTACTGATTTAAATATTATACAATTATTTCTCGACATGTTAATTAGCATTTTAATTTAAAAAAAAGGACGCTTATATTGATTTTACCTGATTGACAATGATTTATATATATATATGTTATTATTTAAAAAAACTCGTTTGATCAGCAAAATTTTTCATGCCTCCGTTGCTCCGCGTGTGAACACGGAATGCGGTACGACAGTATCATTGTCCGATATAGAGCATTTAAATATCGCCTACTGTACAGTAATTACAGTGCTCGTACGGTGATTTCGTCATGGTGCACCGTGCAGCTTTTCATAAATTATAGCACGGTCGAACTGTGACTTGTAATTTGGCAAATTGCCATTCTCCATGAAAGATCGACACGTCGTTCATACACGTCGATTACCGATCGATTGTCGACCGTTGATTAACGATTTCTCGCGATCAATTTCCGTTTTATCCGCTCTGACTGTAATTAATAGTCAGTCGTGTGTCTCCTGCATTTTTGTGTCACCCGTAAATTTTTTTTCCTTTTCGACAACAATACTTCGGGAGTTTCGCAGTGTCGTTCCCGTTTCGAAAACTCGGCAATCTCGATTGATCGCCGATGTTGATTGGCGTTTTGAAAAGAATACGCGCGCAAGTTTATCGGTGACAGTTTTCAATTATTGGCCGCAAACTCGCGCGGGGACTATCCGCATGTCGCCCGTAAACTTTCCATACCGCGTAATTAGATGGAAATTAGATAGTTTATATTTATCAGCAGGTGGCAATTACCGCTGGTGATCTATACATTTTTTTTGTATTATGTAATTGCATTTGCATTAAGTTCATCGACTAGATTTCCCCTCGTCTTATTAACGGCTGCGACGCTACAAATTAGGCATTTTTCGTGCGTGAGCGGTGCACCACGCGATCGGAAGATGCGCCGCGTTCGCATAAACAGTCGAGACGACGAGATAGCGGGGGCTCGTTGGCTCATATCCCCGGCACACGTTCAGCGTTAAATGCATTCGGTTCTTAAGATCTTATAACGCGCGCGTATATTTTCTATTAAGGGATGTAAATAAAAATCGAGCTTTAGCTTTTCCTACTATCTTGCTCCATTTATAACGCGTGCATGCATTTCACTTTCATTATTCTTATTCTTCTTAACTTGGGCTGTATCTTTCCACTTTTCACCAAATGATTATACTACATCTCTCTCGCAAAAAACTCATGTATATGGATATGTAAGCTGTGTGTAAATGTATGCGACAAGTATCCACCGTGTACCGGAGCTCAGATTCGTGAGTTCCCGCGGAAACAACGTACGCAAATGCAAGGCTAGAATCACACCGGTCGTACTTAGCGCTAAATCGAAGCCGAGAATATCCATTATCGCCGATATTACCTCACGGAGGTTGCGGAGAAGACGCTCACGCTTATAGCCGGAGCCGTGTATCGCGCTGTTTGTTAGCCATACCATACGTATATTTCTCGCACGGAGCTACAAGCGCCGGGTAACTAGATTGAAATTGAACAGCTTGCGTACGCTGTTATCTCCGAAGTATTAGGATGCCTGTGCACGCACAGTCACAAGTCGGCTTTGCATAACTGCGACGCCGATTGTAACGCCGGGAGGTACACGGCGACGACGATGAAACGCGTCGCGGTCATACATACGCCGTTTATACGTTTAATTTTCGTAACATATCGGACTATATACATCAGCGAAACGCTAAACTCTATGGATAGTATAATTATTGGCCTGTGTGTAAGAGAAGTCATACGTTTACGAGCGAATCGCCGTTTAATGATTACGCCAAGTTACATGCGTAAGTAACATTTAATTCGTTGGAAGTTGCTGAAGTTTATGCCCCGCAGCCCCCGAGTATTAATTACGTTGATAAAATACAGATACTTTTATTTCCTGTGCAGTCGCGTAGCTCGCGCGAACGCGAATTACGAGCGCTATATAATTACGGTAAACTGTATTCGCGCATCGAGTTGCAACCGACTGAAACTTTTAATATAGTCGCGCCACAGGTGCATCGTTGCGCGCATTAAGATAAATCTTTCTTTCCGTACGACGATATATCTATCGGTGATCGCTAGGGCTTTCGCGGATTTTGCAATCTGCGGATATATCACGTGATGCGGAATTACCAGACGTCCTGTTTTCTCTGGAAAAGCAATCTCTTTCAGAATTAGCGTTCCACCTCCGGTACCTTCTTCTTCATTAACTCTCTTATCCGATAAATTAACCGAACGCATCTACGGCAATATAAAATTATGTTTTTAAACTGAAATGATGAAAAGAGCGTACTGTCTTTGCTTCTTTGTCAAATATAAGATGTATTGCAGAACAGAGTCTCTTTACGAAAGCAAAATCGATCCTCGTGGTTGCATATTATCTTGGATGCCACGGTGTAGCGAACAATTTCAATCGCTTGGAATTTTACCGATAAAATCGCTAGAAGTTATTATTATTATTATTATTTATGCAAATGGCGCGTTATTATAGCGAGGTAAGAGGGCGTCGATGCGCGTATCGCCGTTACTTTATTAATGCTTTTGTACCATTTATATAATCGAATAACGTCGGAGAACAATGCGTACGTGCGGTCGAAGCCTCTTATTAATTACGGCCGTTCTTGCGAGAATTCTTCTCTCAATTACCCGAGCGTGCATTAAAAGCAAGCACTTATCTTCTCTTTTCACATCGAAAAATAACCATACCGGAGAGATTGACGATGGTCGCGCGGTAGATCCCGTGATCTACGATTCAGGTGGATAGCCTCTGCGGTAGGCAATAGTTCATCGCCCCGATGTCGTTATAACATTCTACCATGTCCACAAATGTATGTCTATGAGCTATCGATTTATCGTCAAACTCTCGATCAGGCTCTCCGTGCACGGTTACGCAAGCGTAATTTGATTACTTTACGCGGAAATTTAATATTACGTTCGCAAAGTAAACGAGAGGACAACGTTAATACCTTAATGTACTTCTAAAAGAATCCAAAAATTATTAATGCGCTCGCGCAGTAAAATCAACAATACTTTTATAAATGGTTTATTTTTGGCAAGTAATGTCTTGTAGAAAGAATAATTACACCCTCTTCAAGATGATCTCGCATTGAGAATCTCTGCATCTGAAAAATCTTCCTACAATTTATTCATATTTATCATAAAAGTCAATCTATATTTTATGTAATTAATTAATTTTGAGAATATTTTATAGTTTTTATAATTTAATAGCCGACTAATGCAATCCTAAAGAGTTATGAATCGTTAATAAACATTGCTTTTTTATTAATCTTTTGCATAATGCATACAAGGAAATCGATACCTTAAAATTCGACAACGGGTGGAATTCCCGTCGATACTAAAAAAGAAACTTTAATATTTTTTATTTCGATGGAGGTTCAAGAGCACGTCGTGCGTATAATTAGATAATTATATTAAAGATTTATGGATTGTGAAAAAGAATGTAATTTCGCTTGCTGATTAATAAATTACTGTATATATCTATCGCATATTTTTCATAGATTTATTGAAACTGTTAGACGTTAGAGACAATCTATTAAATTCGCAATTTTTTATT
>VBVQ01000508.1:0-39320 GCA_011636635.1 Tetramorium simillimum | reverse complement strand
AATTTTTTATTGCTTTAAAACAGATAAAATTTTCATATTTTCGTGAAATATGTTTAGAAATTTTTTTATGATAATGGTTATAAGAAGATAGATTGTAAATCATGCTAAGATCGACAATTTTTAATTGAGTCTTATATCTTTGCCCTAGAAACTTTCCAAGAATGACAAGTATAATTAAAGAAACAGGTTGTTTGGGGAGTTTGACTAATTTTATCATTATTTATTTTCAATGATTTTTATTATTTATTACACTTCTGCTATTACTATCGTATGAGCGTATTATTTAAAGAAAGGCTTATGATTTAAATAACCCGAAATAATGATGCTGAATCATATATTCGGACACATATGAATCATATATTTTAAAACATGAGGTAAAAATTTTAAGCAGATGTAAATTTTGGTGAAAACAGGACGTCCTCTGTAACGAGTAGCATGAGTCATGTTGAGCTCGTGAGAAAAGACGCGTGTGACAACACGTTTTGCGCTGGTCCGGCATGTTTCAATCGATTCATGCGGATGATTAACGATTAATTAGTGAAGAAACAGCAGCAGCAGTAAAATTGAACACACATTTCTTACACAGAACGCGGCGTCTGAAAACTTAAAATTCTTCGGATAACGTTGCTTTCCCGCGGGATCATTTGCCGATTTAATGCTACATCCGTGCGACGGATTGCAATTACAGCAGCGATGCGGCATGTTTTTTTACTCTTTAAATCAGCAGAATACAATAGACGATCGAATCAATTAATCATTAATTGATGTTCGTGTCACGGAGGGCGCGAATAAAATATCGCCTTTACGGCATAGCCGCCGCGATAAGAAATCCATTGCGGGTTTACAGTTAACGTACGTAAATGCAAAGTAGACTTGGCAATTACCATCACGACTTCAATTTCCAACAATTGTGATTAGCAGCACTTAAATGTCAATTTACCATCTCTCTGTTATGCACTTATCTAATAATCGTAAATTTTTCCCGTTTAAAGATGAGAAGCTCTAGATATTTCACACGCGAGATTTTTTACCAAACATTCTATTACTGAGATATGCGATTTAATAATAGATGCGATCGTAACATTTCGTAAGTTTCACCATTCAAGCTGGTGATTGAACAATCGAAGGTTTGCGTGCTTTGACTTGAAGGCGCGTTTTGTGCACAAACACACTCGAAGTCGAACTCATTATACCGATTCATAACTAAACCAACGCCATTCTCTTTCTGAATACGATGTACGATGTACGATCGCATCGAGTGTTATGGCGAGCGTCGCTGGCTATTATACTCAACGCGCAGCTTTATTTTGCATACGTACATATGTGTGGTACATATCTGGATAGTACCAATGTCGAGCTTCTTGATTTTCAATAGTATTTTCTATTTTTTGTAACATTAGTGAATAATAAAATCGGTAAAATTGGTTAAGTAATAGGATATTGCGATTATTTTTTACATTCGATAAAATCGCGAATTATTATACATATATGAAAATATATTATTTCATACTATTTTAGTTTGTCGCAATAAAAAGATGCATTACATTATTATTAAAATTCGTAATTCGATCAGACTTTGATGTGTCCAACTTGATTCATGCGTTACTCTCTTAAACATGTTTGCATCTTTTATACGCAAGATGGCAATAAAACAACTTCATTACTTCATTCTTATTCTTGCAATAGAAGGGTCAATGAGCGAGTACACCTACACACTTTGCCGGTTACAGCACGCCGCTTATCGCTCGCCAATGTACGCGCGGGATATCGATCGCGATTATAGATCGTGGAAAAGGCATAATCAACCCGACGTTTATAAGGTTCTATCGCTTGCCCGGTAATCGAAGTTACGAATCGGCCAATCGAAAGGTCGTGCGTGCGCGCTAATGGTAAGACACGATAAAAACGCTGATATACCGTCCGGCGTGCCGGACGTTCGAAAGGCCTGCGCGTGTGGTGCAACGATAAAAAGCACCGATATACCCAACGTTTTGAAAGGCCTTTGGGTAACGCGTGGTGTGCTCGCTCTTTCTCTCTCTCTCTCTCTCTCTCTCTCTCTCTCTCTCTTGCGCGCGCGGAGCACGCACACGCGTGTTGCGCCTCTCGCGAGAAACCGCGGATCATTACGCGCGGTCGTAATGCGGCAGCGCGAAGACTCCGTGACATTTGTACGGGAAAACGCACGTGCGCATCGCGACGGTCCGTCATAAATAAACTTGCCACTCGGTGCAAACGCAATTCGTCGCATGTCTTAAATTGTCGACTTATCGCTTACTATGTTATCGCTGTCCTCCGCTTCGCCTTACTCACCCGCGAGTTCGTTGAGCATCGCATTCGTCTCCGAGCCAACATTATCCGCGTAAGATCTAACTGAGATAGGATTCTATTTCGTACCTAGAGGCCATATTTTCTTTCAGTTGAAAAGTAAGATATAAGTATCTTGTCTCATCAGTTACAATAAGGGGGAAAAGGATAAAATTATTTTCGCCGTTTCCAACTTTCCTGATATATGACTTTCACAAAATTATACATATCTGTAGAAATGTGAGGAGCGATTAAGATACGAATTGGTGGAGAGAATTCATGCCAATATGTACTTTCTTCAATTTTTTTATAACGCTGAAATTGGATCTCTTTTTGACACGGCTTCTGCGTGTGTTTAAACGCTCTATGTTTTATCCACCGTACCGGCCGCAGTACATATCAGAGCGAATGCGGAACAACCGCGAGTTAAGTCCGTCCAGACGCCGTACGTGCGCGTGTAACGCTTTAAGCTCCGTGTCACGTATTCCGGTTGAGAGTCAGATTATAATATCAAAGGTAAACCGCGGTTGGGCAGTCGGTATCATGCGAAAGTCAGCAACGATGAGAGAATGACAAAGATCTGACAAGCGCAGGTGGAACAGAGAATTTTATACTTTAAAGTAATAGTCGATTCGCGCTTTCGATGCGAAAGCGATGACTGAATTAAAGAAGAATTCCGAAACGTGACGCACTGAAATTTAATTATCCTTCAAGAAATAATCGTTGTTAGATAAACAGTCATTAAATCGAGACACATTAAATGGTACATAGTATTAATCTCAAGGAGAGGTCGCGACTTGGAAAACGTAAATCCAAACGAGTCTTTCACAATTTGTAGGAGGGGGCCTCTTGAGTTAAACCATAAAATATTAGGTGTAGATGGCCAGGCATTAATTAGTAATAACGAAATATTGCAACAATAGATAATGAAATTCATGGTAATTAATTGAAACAACGGGGAAAAAGCATGCATTTTATTTTTTTAAAGGGATCTATTTTCTCTCATAAATGCTGCGAAAATGCTCAAAGAAAGATTCTAATTTCAATTCGATTATTAGCTATGATTTTAAATGAATTTTTATAATGTTTACAAAATATATAGACGGCAGTTCACTTGTGAGATATTTTTATTCACAGTTTCTGACCCTTGATATTCCCTCTCTGATTCCAGAATCGATAGCTTGCTATTGAAATTAAAATATCCAAGAATACTCATCGTCTCTGAGACAGAGGAGCATCCGATACTCCGGTAATATTGAAGCATCCCTCCACTAAGAACGAACCGCATCCGTGTATCGTGTTACGTATTGGATCAAAATATCAAAGGTAAGTCCGGCGTGTATAAGAGAAAGACGGGGCTAATTGCGCGCGAATGCACAAGGGCAGCAACGGCCTCGTGATGCAACGAGGGTTCGACGTCGATGCGAGCGTAAGGAGGTAGAAACGTGTGAGGTAGACAAGAGGAAAAAAGCAAGAGAGAGAGAGAGAGAGAGAGAGAGAGAAACGAAGGAGAGTGACGAGCTAGAGGGAATCGATCGGTCATTACCATAATTTGTATATGAGTACCACCTGGAACGGTGGCAGTACCCCATGGTCAACGCTCACGAACCTTCACGGGACTATTTTTCTCTTTTGATCTCTGCCCCTAACTGCTCGCTGTCCCTCTTCTTTGAAGCGCGCAAGCTGCTCGCGCGCGCGTTAGGATCGTCTTCGTGCATCCCATTAAGAGTATTCTCGTGGAAGAGAAAAACTGCCGGCAATTGCGCGACGGCGATCATGCGCGAAACTACAGATTTCTGTCACTCCGTCAGCCGTGATAAATCGAAACCATTTTCGCGAGTGATAAATTAAGTGCTAAGCGCGACTGAATATTAATCGTCCCGATAATTATCTTCCAGTTCGGACTGCCTCCGGCCACAATCGCGATCATCCCGGGATTACACGGGAGCCGCTCCGCCTAACGTTCTGCAAGCGCGTCGAAAAGCGCACGCTCGTAACAGTTTATTGCCGCTAATAACCGGTGTTTTACAACATTTTCAGGAAAGAAACGCGGGCGAAGTAAGTGATACTTTTAACCGGATTTACCGCGTGCTTACGGATACATAAAATATGAAAGAATTACTATTCAGGCGCGCGAGCTCTCGTAGAGTAGCGTGCGAGCGCTCGCGCGCGCGCGCTAATAATGTGCGGCCCATTAAAATACCCAGCTTCATTGCATTTAAGATGATGTTCAAATTACTATGATACCGGCCGTTACGTTTATGCCTCTCAGCAGCGTGCGCGCGCGCGCGCGCGCTCGCGCGGCAGACCGTTATTATTAAGACATCGGTGGGCCCGATAACCGAAGCAATTTTCACTCCGGCTGGGAGAGCTTAAGCGTGACCAAGAGAGAAGTCGCAGTGCCTCAAAACAGCTAGATCTTACTTAAATTGCCGTCGTGGCCTTCGAGACAAACACTCGTTCCGTATATAATTCGACCGTGTATCGGTCACGCACCATAAATCGAAAATCCGAGAAAGATCAAGGCTTCCCTTATCTCAGGCGACGTCCGAGAGAGCGTTCTGTGATTTTTACGACCGACCGCGAACTTCGTCCTTTTCTTTTTCCATATCTCGTCGTTATATCTCGAGAACGGTCCAGCACCCAAAGGAATGCGCGGATTAAGAATATTCGAATTAGATTTACGTTTACTTTTTTTTAACATAATTAACATAAAATAAAATATTTTTTGGATCGCAAAAAGCTAAATAGCTTAAAATTATGTATTTAAGAAATAATTGAATAATAAGTAGATATATTATCGATAAATTAATAATTCAAGATTTTCAAGTTTCTCATTTTTCATTTATGAAATATGAAATATACAGGAATTATTTGAGTACATGAAATAAAAATCTCTTTGTTCACAAGCAACGTTTTTTTTTTTCTTAAAAATGTTTTATAAAAACTAAAACTGAAAATGTTAGAAGATGACGAAGGACCGTAAGTTGAAAGTTGAAAGAGAGCATGTTACTTAAGATTTAAACTCCTCGTCATTGCGTTTCGCCGCCGGTACACCTGTGCTACTCGTCCTCATTCAATGCCGAAATCGCGACGCCCGTCCCCCTCCGGGCCCCTTCTTTCCAGTGCACTGCGGTGCAACGTCGGCTCTCACCGCGGTAAGCCGAGACCTCGCTGTGATCGTATATCAATGGCTATAGCCGCATACGTACGCTGTGCGAATAAATATAATTATAAGTAAGAGCAAGGCTGGACCACGCCCTGTCTCCGCTCTACTCTCTTTTTCTCTTCCCTTGCCTTCTCTCCGCCAGGCAAGGCACGCACTCCTCCTCGGTGTCGTTTCTTTGCTCTCTCTCTCTTTCTCTCTTCTCTTTCTCGCTCCTTCTATCGGGCACACGGTTCTCCACACGATAGATAGGCTTAGTTCAGGTTAGGTATACTTCCATTTCTCCATTGCGCCGTTGGTACACACGTCCGCGAGCACGCATACATGCGTGTCGCGTTGCGTGTACGCAGTGAGATATCTGGAGGCGGATCGAGCGAGTTCCTCGGAAGGACATCGCGAGATCGATCGGGGATCGTCGACGATGACGGAGGAAAAGGAAGGGATAGAGAGAAAGGCGGGAGATTTCTTAAAAATGTACCGAATACGCGCGAATATCCGCGCAGTTGGCTCAACCTTTCTCTTTTGGAGTTAATTGATGTGTAAGATCCATGGAAAATTTTAATATATTCCTGCTTTCCGTTTTTTCTAATACGTTCTGACAATTAAAGCTGTCAAGAAGAGATTAGGTTCATTAGTTCAAATTTAAAATATGTAAAAGCGATTTCGGTAACTAATTAAAGGCGAAGGGAATAAATCAAAAGTCGAATTAGGTATACGATGGATACTAAATTGCGGATGTTTCGAGTTTGCCAAGTTAGACTTGCGTTTTCTCCGGCAACATCATAACTCATGTAACGCATTCGACTCGCGTATGCATTAATAGTTCGTCTGACGTCTTTGTTTCTGTTATATGATTGATAGCATTGTTTTTGATAGAGTGATCAAAAATTTTTAAAGCGCGAGCTACGGAATAAATATGCATAGGAAAAACTTGATATAATGACTTTCTAATGCCCCACGGAGATAAGGAGGGCTAGGCAGAATGTATTTTGAGATCAAATGTCACGATCGAATACGCGTTCGCTCCGATGAACTGTATCTTTCATCGGGAAGCGCTTTGCTTTTGTCTACGCTTTGCTGCGATAGCCGCGATAGTTAGCATGTATACCTCTATTATCTAAATGAATAGCTGTCATATGCACTTTATTGGACTTGCAACATTATGATGCAATTTGAACGGCTTGACCCCGGGTTGTGACTTTCTAATGTGCGAACTATGTTGCATTAGGAATAGATTGATTCATTCAATTGAACCTTTCTCTGTTCTGAATCGTCTCTTCCTCATATTAACATGTTCCGCGTGCCACATAAGCAAAAAACAGAAGAAATATTACGCATTTAAAATTATCATTACAGTAATAAAGTATCGTACAATATCGTCTCCTCACGTTTTAAACTTTTAAACAGATTTATTCTTAGAGGAATAATTGATCGAGTATATCGAAAATTGTATTTTTGTTTCTTAGTGCATATAATATATAAGAAGAAATTATTGATGACAATAGAATTGCATAATATGCGGATCTGATGCACGGACTACAAATAGCTGAACTGATAAAAATTTGTTATAATAAGTTAAAGCATTATTGTTGATCGATAGGACAACAATGCAAGAAGAAAATGCAAGGCTATCGACCCACGAAATTGGGGGAGGGGGGGGGTATCGTATTCATTTCGTTCAGCGTATTTATTAAAGCAATCTGAGATTGTCATTATTATTAGCTTTAAAACCATGTAGATATTAGATACAATCACGTTTTACGAGGGGACGATTAGTGCACAAAGAGGGGTGATTAATACACAAAGAGAGGCAATTAGCGAATCCGTTGTCGCATATTAAGATAAAAGCGCCCGGGGATGTCGCTGCAACCCTGAAATAAATTGCTTTATAAACGAAGGGCGAGAGCGTATCTTGCATTCGCGAAGAGAGATCGCGCTTCCACATTCGCAGACATTTGCGATGCGCATCCTCACGTTGACAAGGAGGTCCTACCGGCGATATGCTTGGCTGAAATGACCGAACGTAACCACTCCGGCCGACACTAAAGATAAAACTCGCCGATGCGCCGCGGCTTATCGTGACATAATTGCCAGTGTGCGTTTTATTGTCGCCGATACGGTCGCGCGATTCTCAAGCTAATCCGCGGCGCAGACGCTACGGAATTTATTAAATTACGTTTGAGCGCCACAGCGCGTCAGTTTCGTTATGAAAATTCAAGATCTCCCGATTATCTTCGAAGGTACTGAAAGGAAGAACGGCGCGAAGAGCGAGACACATGGAATCCTCTGTAAAACGCATGCATTCTCGTTAGTGAGCACAAACTCTTGCGACTATATACTTACGGTTATGCGGGTTCGGGAAATAATGCGACACACGCGTAGATAATACTTATCGCGAGGTAATTGCAAAGCCAACTCGCCGCCGAAGCGCGATCGTTAAGATGTTGCGACAAAGTTTTACTCCAAAGCTGCTTTCGTGCTTTAAAGAGTTTCGTGCTGCTCCGTCGTTTAATTCAGGTACAAACGGAGACGCGCGACGGACCCTTTCTCCTCACAATCTTGATTCTTAAGACGATTCTTAAGATTCGCGTGAGAATTTTATCGCATTGAAATAGAAATCACGTAGTGCTTTGAATAAATTTACATTATAAATTAACATGAGTTTAGTTTGAAGGTCGAATGGCCAGTTATGGAATTTACATCAAAATTAATTAATTTTCTAGGAACGGTTAATCATACGCGGTAATATAGGCGCAACTTTCTGCAAATTTATCTACGCCAAATAGCAGAATTTATTTTGACATGGGTTCTGATTATTGAATGTGAGAAACTCTACAGGGACTGATAAATATTCTGTCCTTTACGCGACGAACCTGCGTTCAGTGTGTTCGTGCTGACACGCTTAATGAGCATTTGTACACGAAGATTCTACGGAATAATTAAGCTCTAGAAGACCGTCGGGAGATCGAACTATCGATTAGGCGCGTGCGATACAGCCGAGCCGAGTGTCTCGAGCCGTTTTAAGGAGCGAGCCCTGACACGACCGCGTGTTATCGCATCGTAATCGCGAAGCTGTTTTAGCGCCCATGATAGAGCGTGCGATCGTTAGACTAATCCGACGAGTTCGGTGGCGATCAGTGAGACGAGATCCGACGAACGTCATTGCGCACCGATCGCGACAACTTGATCGTGTAGCAACTCGACTCGACTACGCGAGATAAGAAAGAGATCGGCTGGCAAGAAGAGAGAGAGAGAAAGAGAAAGAGAGAGGGAGAGAGAGAGAGAGAGAGAGAGAGACTTACGATTTCACGATTAATTCCAAGTCTCTGTTATCAGGCTGTTTATGGAGGAAACGTGGCAGCTGAGTTATGGATCGTAAAACGGAGATCCATGGCAGCCGTTAAACACGCACTTGAATTCGTAATCTTTCGTGACTCGTGATCGTTACCGAACATGGCGTTAGACCGATCAGAATACGTTCTTGTTTGCGAGTGATAACCGGAATCTCATTTCAGTTGAGATAATCTAAATAAATGAGCATTTAATATAATTTATCAAGCAGTACGATTTACACAATTGATAAAATCTTTAGAGCTCATATACAAAATTGAGTTGACAATTAACGTGACGTTTCTAATTGTTTAATAAAGATTGAGTGTCTATATAATATAATGTAAATGTGAAATATAGATTTACAAGTAGGGAATTGAAAATAGTAGATATAGATACAACTTATGCAAGCTCCTAGCAGTTTAACGAAACTATTCGAATATAAACACATCGTTCAAGGTTTAATCGATTGAGCATTTCGATTTCAGCTTCGAGATCGAAGTAGGATTTCAAGCCTCCTCGTATGTTGTTTATGGCGCATAATATACGATAATTGTTCGAGATAAAATCATCAATGTATAATTACATACTATTACGTTCTCGTTACATGTACGTGCATCTTTCGAATTATCAACCGTCTCTACCTAACTCTTGCATCCTGCTTGCAAATATACTTCCGTGCACTTATAATTACGTGTGTTCAAATCTGTTTTCTAAGTCATACCTCATATCACATGAGACATTTAAATGGAAAATAACTAGAATTATCAAGAATCGACTTTTTTAAAAGTGATAATTAAAAAAGGAAAAGTTATCTTACGACAGAGAAAATATATATTATTTTTAGCGTTCATCAATGGCGTTGTTTTTATGCTATTTTTTTTCGCATCTTCAACAAAGAGACAGCTATAGTAATCAAAGAGAATATAGTAATTGTAATTTTTTGCGGTATGCTTTATCGTTACATTTGAGCGGCTACAAAATTAAAGGATACTTTGACGGTAGAAAATCATGATGTTAATTTATTTTTATTGCAAACACGTAACTCGCATCATTATTCAACATTTCGCATGAACATTATACCTCGTCGCGACTCCCCAAAAAGAAGAAGATCGACAGTCGGCGCGTAGGAAGTTGCAGGAGAGATTTATGAAAAGTGGCGTGTAAAAAATGCGGAGTCACTCAAACGGTGCGAATCGCATAATTATTGCACGATGTTGTTATCACACAGTTGCGGGATAACGAGCCCATCCGGAAGATGGGGGCGATAAAAACCACCCCTCGCGTTTCCCACTCCACGTCCCGTCGCGGGCATGCAAAGTCGCAATCGTCGCGCGCGAGTGCAACCGTCGTAAATCAAAGGCATTCCTCGTCGTGCGATGCGAGAGAAAAACAGCTGCTCGCGCGCTCACGAGAACGACGGCGACGGCGACGGCGATGTCTCCGAGGGCGTGAGCCGATATGCACGCGCGCGCACGTACGCGTGTGTGCACCGCCGCTCCGCGCTAACAATGCGCGAGATAGCACAAGGCTCGCTAATTCCGGCCGATTGTGCTCTCTTCGTGGCTGTCGTTCAAGCGGCGGCTAAAAAAGCAACCTGACCGTAGATCCGACTGTGGACAGCTGCCTCCTCTCTACCACCGACCTGCCTCGCCTGCCTACTTCGCTAGCGTTGAATTCTTCCTCATTGAGTGTGGCACTCATCGGTTGAGAATGAGGCGAAAATGAAATGTGTCTGAAGGAACGCTTTTTTTTTTTTTTGTATTTGTGACTGACGTAGAGAACCGACCTTCTGTATATCACTACCGGCGGCAGCTCAGCCCCGTCGTGAAAAGATAGTCCTCTCTCGCCGAGAGTTCTATTGGAACCAGATTCGCATGCATATGACGCAACTTGCACCGTCAACTTATGCTATCTAAATTCTACGCTCTGATTAATGATTGTAATTCACCATTAATCTGTGATTTCTCGATGGTAGATTATATTTACTCGTTAAATTATTTCTTATCGACTATTTCCTTCAACCGTTCGTTTCTCTGAGTTGATATTATTTACAGATTACTAGCGTGTTGTTTCTTTCTTTCTTTTTAGAAAATATACGAGTGATATTTCGCAGCTGTCTCTTCGCATTCGAATAAATTATATATTTTATCATTATAATCATTACCTATCATACCGTGTCTTACGTTACGCAATATCGTTATGCGAGACAAATTGCGTCTTTGCGTTTAATCCGCTTTCGCAAAATAAACGTGCAATTTTGCCCGATTTCTCGGACGGGAGAATGCCATGTCGCTCTAATGATCTTTCGCGGAGAACTTTGTTTGGTATCCGGGAAGCAATCCGCGGATAGATCCCATAAAGAATTCCACAGGAGGTAGAGAAACACACCCATGAATCCCCCCCGGATACGTGCCGGTATACCACGTGCACACGGGAGCACCCATGCGCGAATAATCCGTGAGCGACACACGCAAATTGCGCACGCATAAGCCCACACGGAGCTTTCTCCGGTCTGACGGCAGTCAACGTGGAGAACCAGCGGAGAACTGGGTATCCGATATCCGCTGAATCCTCTTTTCTCCTGTCGGGAGCGTCGAGACAGAGATTGAAACCGTGTATAATTTCGGTATATCCAATTCTCGATATTACAGATACGATGACATGTACGTTTTACGACCTTCCATTATTTAAATATGAAAATAATTTTGTTTACAAATTTAGACCAAATAATTATCCAGCTTAACACAGACTAACGAAAGTTAGATGAATAGTTGCTTGTCATATGCGGAAGAAAAGAGAGACTCTGATTTATAAGTCATGAGGAACTATCATTAATATTAATCAGTAGTCTAAGAATTTAAACTGAAGAAATATGACGGTCTGAAACATTATCGGGCTATTAAAATGATTGCTTCGGCTATCTGTTTACAAAGTTAAGAAGGAAAAATTAAATCTAATAAACAAATGTCAGTCAAGGCTATAACTTTAACGAACTTTATTAATAATCTTTGCCAACAACGCTAATTCTAGTTATTTTCCATTTAAATGTCTCATATTATATGAGATGTGATTTAGAAAACCGATTTGAACACGCGTAATTATAAGTGCACGAAAGTGTATTTACAAGCAGGATGCAAGAGTTGGGTAGAGACGGTTGATAATTCGAAAGATGCGCGTACATGTAACGAGAACTATATTTCAATATCTCCGCGCGATACGAGCACGCTCACGCGCGAGATCATATACGCATGAATTAGCTACTCACAAAGAGTATGCGAGACCAGGTCGTAGACCGAGCGCGTCAACGAGAGAGGTCTGGTTACACTCGTGGATCAATACAGGCAGGAAAGAGAAAAATGTAGAGATGACTGAGCGAAGGAGCGACGGATAGCGGGAAAACGCACACGTTTGTTCTCCGAGTATCCGCGGAGTCGCGTGTAAACACGCGGCCGCGCGCGAGCGCGCGAGCGCATGCACGTGTCACCGCGCGTCTCCTACTCGCGCGGCCGATTCTCTCCGTCCGACCTGTGCCGTCCGTTTCTCCTCGCTCGCTCACTCACTCGTCCGTCTCGCCTTCGTTCCTGCTCCTTCCCGCTCCTAGGCACTACGGCCGGACGCCGAAGTGCTCGGCGTTCGAGACTGCCTCTCGCGACCCGCGGTAAGCAAAGCAAACGACCTTCCGTGGAATCTGGACAACCTGTCTGCCCGCCTGCAGCCGCCGAGACCAGGCCTGCACTTGTTCTGCACACGAGTCTGTTTCTCTCTTTCTCTCTCTCTCTCCCTCTCTCTCATTTCTCGTTTGCCCGTCTTTCTCCGTCGCTCCGCCATCCGTCTCGTTTCTTCGAGGCGCTAACCGCGTCGAGGGTGTTTTAACGCGACCCTTAGGCGATCATTAACCTCACGAAGACCGGGTTAAGATAATCATTATATGCGCCGAGTCGCACCGCCGCTGCCTCGCCGATGTTCGAGCGATATCTCAGATTCCATGAATGAAACCGTACCTATCTCGTGCTATTATCCTTGGTCTCGTGCCATAAACCAGTTATCATCAGCACGACTTTCGATGCTCTTACTTTCACCTGATCTGTATGGCTTTGAATCTTCGGTTTTTTTTTTTGAAAGAATATATGCATTGATTTAGAATGTCATATTTAGAAAAATTTATGGAACAGGGCTTGAGAAAACTAATTTATATCATAGATGTAATATATGATAATTGAGTAAATGTTCAATATATATATAATTGAATTTAACAATACGTATACTTGTGCTTATGTCAGATATTTATAATTACAAATTTTTTGTGTCTTGCATAAAATAATGGTGATTTCATATTTTTTAATTATCATCATATATTGTCATATTATCTCGCATATATCATTATTATTTTAAAAGTGAAATTATATAAAAATTCGCTGAAATTAAATGTTAAATAATTGGATTCGCGCTGCATTTGGAGTAATTAATTTCATTAACGATGTCAGTGATGAATTGACAGATCTCGAACTCGTTAGGTATGAAATCACTGTTGCAATCCAAGACATATCGAAATCGTTGATCTCACCGATCTAAATTAAACGCGAATAAATACAAAGAGGAAAGGTGAATGGGACCAAAGTGATATTTATAAAGCAAATGCTCATGAATTGAAGAATTGGAGTAATGAGTTCGGAATGATATGTGAAAAGAAAGTAAAAAGAAGGAGGGAGAGAGAGAGAGAGAGAGAGAGAGAGAGAGAGAGAGATTCTGAAATATTATTATTGTATCTTTTTTGTGACACTTGATCAGATTCTTAAAAGCACGAAAAATAAAAAATAGAAAAAATTCAATTTATGTTTGCGTCAGAGACGTGGGGTTTGTCCCGAACAAAAAATTCACGATCTGCGATTAACATGACTTGCCGAAATTTAAGACCGAAATCTCAGACTGCCATGGCGGCGCATCACGTTTATTTTAGAGCCACCGATGAATCACTTGCGCGTTTCCGAATTCGAATGACAAACGTTTATTGCCGCCTCGAACAAAAACGCTCTTTGGACCTGCCTTTTTCTCTCCTCTCCATTTCGTTTTGTCCATCACGCACGTTTGTTTTCGTCGTCTCCATCCGGCATTCGCGCACACACTCGAAATTCGCATTGTGTGTTTGCGAATTGACGCATCACTTTACAAGGTATCGTTTACGAATTAATGTGCGTGCAGAAGCGCGATAAGTATTTTAGTAGTTTCGCCGAGATTGCAATTTCATGACGTATAGATTCCATCTTGCTGAATAGCACTTCAGAATTCATTGGCATAAATCTGCGATAATCTTATCGAATCTTAGGTAAATAATTCCTCATTTGCATTCCTCTGTCGCGACGTCGCTTAACTTAAATCGATTATCCGTCCGTATCTCCTAGTTGACATTTTTCTCGTCTCCATTTCCGTCTCTCTGATCGCTATAATCGTAAGTATACAGATTGAACGAGATGCCGGAGCAAGTTTTCCTTAATCGCGGGTTTTCCCCTTTATGAGAAATGCGACCGGTGCATTTGAATATCGAGCAGGGCGCCGAGCGCGCTGGTCAAATCGCCGCTCGCTCGCAAACGCGATTTTATTAATTACGACCGTCGCTTATGAAATACACGCGGCCGCGCCAATTTCTCGTTCATTCATTAACTGCCTCTATAATTGCGCCGGTAAGTGCATGGCGGCCGTAAAGTATTCCGGGCGACGCGCCACAACGAACGCCGATAATTATCGCGGCCGATGGATATCGATCGACGAGACACCGATGATATATCGCGCCGCGTGAAACAGTTACCGCGAAATTGTGGTAAATCGAGGGTAACGCGCCTCGATTCGTTAACGAGCTTATCTCGAATCGGTCGATTATCGGCCGGCGATCTCATTAACAAACCACGATGAATGCGTCTCCTCTTTTTTTCCCTCTCTTTTTTTTTTGCCATCTTTGTAGGTGATTTTCCACGCGCGTCCGTCCGATTATCTCAACTTCCGAGAATCGTTCGAGGGTTGCTCACGAATTCCTCCGGCTGAGCGATAACTGTCGACGAGATGGTAACGATCGTCACCGTTACATTTATCGAGTATCCCGCCGGGATAGGTGTTATTAAGTTCACGACCGCGGATCGATCGACAAATTAACGTCCGACATCTATTGATTTATATTAGCATGCCGCATTATTAATCAAGCCGTCTTGGTGCCTGGAGTGTGTGGCTTTTACGATTTGTCATTGCGCGTCAGATTTTGACAAGTACTACTATTGCCATACAGCGAAACGCGCTTAAGACATCAATGGAAGTAAATTACTGCGAAGTTCGATATATCAATCGTGTAAATACTTTCGCGTAATTGCATTGCGAGCATTACACTGCGACAATCGGGGCATTTTAAGCAGAGAAAAGCGTGATACGATTGTGGATATATCATGCGCAGAGCCGGTGTAATAAATCGTAATAACAGTTGCTATTATTAATCACTAGTATTAGCAAAAATGATGGGCAAATTAAAAACTAAGCAGGAAGGATGGTAATGCTGCCGATCATCGTGGATAGCTAGCGATCGGAAAAGCCGTTATTAAATTTTTGCCTTGGGCCGTGCGCTTCGCGTACACGCTGATGATTTCACCTCAGCTGACGTTAGCTGAACTTTTTGCCTCGAGAGCATGAGAGTATAATAATGCCACATACATATTTAAATATTAGTGTGCGGTAATGTTAATTATTATGATAATCAATTTCTTGTGTTAACACATTTCACATGATATTTCGTCGCTGCAAATGGACATGATAGAGTTGATTGCAATAAAGAATGATTGAATATGGCATTGTCCGCCTCTAAGATTAACAATCGTGGGTAATTATTAAAAATTGATATTTACTTAACATCGTGGTCCTCCAAATTGCTAGACTGACAATGGCTGTGAATATTAACAATTGACATTAATATTAAATTAAATGTTAAGGAATCTTAATATTGAAATATTAGAGACATCGTCTAAAGTTTGAATAACCATTTTAATCTCGAAGGGTGCTTTCACATTTTAAACATCTCTCTAGTTACAATAAAAACAATTATGCATTGCTTTAAATTACGTGATATTTTTATGGAGTATCAAAGTTAAATCATTAGATCTACGGTTCACTGAACTGTCTTGAGCGAGGCAGAATCTAATAGCGAGCGTAATAACATACAGTATAATAATATACGATCGATAGCAGCGTAGGAGAGGGAAAAAGAGAGAAAGATGCGGAGCGTAATCTCAAATCGAGCGAGACCGCGATACTGCCGTTTATCGGGCAAGTCGCAATCAGGCGGCAAGACACCCGTGTTACGCTCGGAGTAACGTAGCAACGAGAGCAAAGCGAAACGCGAATCCAGACAGATAGGGAATGCGCCGGTTTTCCGCGCCAAGATCGAAGGGGGAATTCGCTCCGCGCCGAGAGTTCGTTGCCGTGAAATCACTTATTGGACGTCCGGACTTAGAGGCGGGCGGGCCGTGCCTTGCCCGCTACCTCCTTCGTGCGGTCGCGCCGGTACACGCGGCCGCGTCGGGGCCCCGCCGGAACCCACCGGGGACCCGACGCATTGCAACATTATTGCCAAGCGTGTACCGCGTTAAAGGGTGTTATTACGTGTATCTGACGGCCGGACTCGCGGGACTCGCGCGGACTCCGCCGCGAGAGCTCGCAGTACATTTCCACGAGCGCTTTTCGATCGCCCGATCGCCCGTTCGCCGTTCGCGAGCAAAAAGGCACCGGCTCTCGATCGCGTTCCTAGATAGATAACGCGCGCGGACCCGACCGCAATTATCCCTTCCGCCGTGCGCGATCGCGGACCGCGAAATTGTGTGCGAATTAATGTGCGCCCGACGACAAACGGCCTCTGCGACACTCCCTCTCGATCGATTACGGGCGTTTCCCCGATTTAATTCCAGCTGTCGATCACGCGCTGCAATTGATATAATACAATCAGGGAGGACGCGGTTCTTAAATCCGGGAGCTGCTTCTGTAAGCTGGTCGATTTGTAAAACAGATATATCGCGTCGATCAATGTTTTCTCTTCCTGTTACGATGCAAAACGTATCTGATTACGTAATTATTACTTATTAATATGGTAAACAGATGTATGAAGACCTGAGTAGAGAAATGTGACAAAGCGCTGAGATTTTAAAGCTCATTAAAGATTTTTAAAATCATTAAAAATCGACGCCATTGAACATCGTATAATCAGAACGAAATATCTGCGCATGTGCAACAATTGTTTATAAATATGTCGACTATTGGCAATCGCGAAGTGAAGGAAATCCGTCGATTATTACGCCATGTGCATCGATTATCTTAATACACTGTTCGATCATAAAAATCTATCCTCTCATAGACGGAAGAATGTAAATAATATAGGATGATTACTCGCCGATATATCGCGCGCCAAAGTGCTTACGCGCGCTCGAACACCCGAACCACGTTTCTCCCCACATTTTCATCGGCACAATTATCGATAATTTTTTTTTTTAATTTCCTCATGTCCGAGGCGAAACGTAACGCGGTTGTTTCTCGACATTAGACACACGCGGTGTTTCGCGAGATAACGCGCGCAATTACGATCTCCGTCCGACCGGCCGACACGGCCGACAATACACTTTAATGACTAATAATTTCAGGCGATGCCGATAATTATGAAACCGCGCTCTCGCGCGGCTCGATTTCGCGATTATTTCCTCTCGCAATCCTTAGGCATGCCGAGTCGTCGACGGGAGAAAGAGAGGCATATAGAATATCGAAATTCTCGCGGAATTTGCTAATTAACGGCCAATCGAGGAGATGCGACGCTCGGACGCGCTAATTGCTTACTTTCATCGATTTCTTATCGTCTCGGAGATATCATCACGCTGTGATACACGCAGTCGATATCGGCGTAGTTGAATGAAAAAAAATTAAGAGAATTAGATCGGAAAAGGATAGACGGCTTTCATTAAGCCGTCCATTCGTGTTCCACCTTACATCAGTCGTGTGATGAACACATCAATTTTTCTTAGCGCTTGATTTTGCGGTATGCGAATTATAGGTTGCGATTTATTTTCCATGACGTATCAAAATCATGAATTTTATAATAAGATTCCTTCAACTCCGATTCTGAATCTCCTAACGAATTCCTATTGATCGACACGATCGACAGAACGTTCACGGCAACCGAGCGTTTTTATCGGCTTCGCTAGAAGAGGCTACAATCTCGCGAACAGAAGGGACAGACGGAGAGGTGGATGTCTGCCGACAGGCACCATCGTAATTCGATAAACGTACGGATCGGCGATTTTGCGGCGGTTTTCTGGATAGCCGCTCGCATAAAACGCCTAACGCTCCTCGATCACGTGGCATCATGGCGATCGCCCGAAGGAGGGAGAGCGTATTGGAGAACGAGCAGAATCATTGTTGGCGGGACCGAGACGGCGAGAGCGCGACAGAAACGGAGCGAGAAAGAGAGAAAAACGGCCGAGAGAAGCTACGAGAGGCAGAAGGGGAGAAAGAGAGAGAGAGAGAGAAAGAGAGAGCGTAGCCGCGCCGGGAAAGAGGGAACGAAGGGGAGAAAGGGGGACGAGAAAGGGCAAGGAGAGGACGGGCAGGAGGACGAAGAAGGCACCAAGTACAGACGAAGGACGGCGGTGGGAATTAAAAGGGGAGAGACGGACGACGATGCGGAGGTCCGACGCTTTTCCCCGTAGAGGACTGGACCGCGCCGCCGTTGCGGCGGCCATCTTGCCCTCCGACATCCTCTTTCCTGCCCTCCGGTTGCTCCTTCTTCTCCTCCTTATCTCTCCGTACCGCGCGTCCGAGTGTGCGTGAGCGCGCGCGCGCGAGAGCGCGGTTGTGCGCCGTGCACGTTCCTCGCGTCCTCCTATATCGGCCTACCTTATATCTTACTTCCTCACCTACTCGCGTTCCTCGCGCGAGCGCGAGTGCGCTCCGGTGAGCGGGAACGGTGAACGCTCGTCCGCTCGTTGCGCCGGATGACGCGGCGACGCGCCACGCGGCGCGACCACGCACAATGCTCGATCGGATTATCCTGGATAGCCGGACCTCTATGCTAAGGCCGTGCCACAATGGGAACGCAGAACGCACGTCACTCCGCTCCAGAATGCGCGGAGTTGAATATGAGAGTCCGCGTCCCCGCAGACTCCGCTCCTCCGCGCGCGCGCGAGAGCAGCCCTCGTCGCGTCTTACGATCTGTTACGCGACCATCGCGTCCCGCGTCCATTATAGAATAAGCTTTGTACGCTAAACTGCTGGCGTGCTATTTCTTGCAACAGGCACTGAGGCAGACTGGCAATACGCTATTGTAGATTGTGATATAACGAAGGAATTCACAGATACGCCGAATCAGATTGTAGTAGAACGAGCGTCTACTTTCATAAGTAAATACTTCGCATCTGTGTCGTGTATTATATATATTTGAAACTCTTCACAAGATAAGACGGTTACACAATAGGACAATACTTTTTTAGAGGATATCAAAATTTCATCTTGGACAAAAATGTAATTTCTAAGAAATATAATATTACAAAATTACTAATGACTTTTAGAGTCTACATGTGATTCTAGCTTATGGAATATAATACGCGTCAATCTGCGGAAGTTTGCGGTCGACGGTTCTGTAATTTAAATTATATTTCGTATGAATTGTACCAGGAAAAAATACTTTTGCGGCGTATCATAAGTAGAAGAGAGAATCTCCGATGAGAATGATGTCATTGAGTCTAAAAAGAAGTAAGTTAACGATATCAATGTCACGAGATAAACACATCCATTCATTTGTAAACGATATTACAAACGTTCCGCAAATAGCAAAATTATCTCAATAGCCGCTGTCATAATTCTGACGTTATATTCCGCAACGGCGATTTAACATACTACATCAGAATTAAAGCACGCATGCATTTTAGCATACAAAAGACTATTCACTCGGCAAATGCCAAACAGATCGTTGCATACGCTCATTGTTGCGGGACAAGTTGAAAGCGATCGCCGGGCGTAAAGAAGCAATCGACAGCACTTAATTCCATTCATACCGGCGTGCGCTCACGTCCGTATTCAACCGGTTGCGAACGTGAATGAAGTAGCGCCGTGTGTCGTCAAACTAGCGTGGAAACAAATCGCGATCACGCAGCCGACATGAACGCGTCTCCTTAACAGCGTCCACCACGCAGCCGCTCTTCATCCGATTCCGCGGCCGCTCCTTGTCTGTCATTCAACGTACCCGAGCGTCTTGGTAATTTACGAGCGCTAGATATGGAAATGCACCGAGTTTATCGACATGCACACGTCTCGCGCGCGTAAACGTGTATTTCTAGTATGAGGATGCTGTGCCATCAGCAGTAGGCTATAGGATGATGAGCTATTTACTACTGGCATTGGGATTGCTTAACTTTCATAGGACTATTTTAACTCATTGACGTCAATATAAATTCATTCAGTATCAGTTTAAAGAGATAAAAGACAATGAGATTTTTTAATGGCGAACAAGAGACAACTGATAAAATATTTTCTACATTCAATATTTGCAATATTGGTGGAAAAAAAATAAGGAAACAATTTTTCAAATAGTATAATAGAGAGCAATCTCATTGTCAGTATAGTATAACAGCAGCAATCTCTTAAAATGCTTGATATTTTATATAAATTTATTATAATGTATGTATATACGTGTATATGACATTAAATATCAAAAGAGGAGTAGCCGTGCCTTGATATTATCGTAGCGTCGCATGCATCCCTAGCCAGCGGGCATGTATCGGGCGGATTTTCTTGCGTGTGCCTCATGCGTGCCGCCGCTTCATGCATGCGTGCACGCACGCGTCCTTCTTATTTTGATTTTTTGCTCCGCGGTACCGCGCGCGGTATAAGGATATGACCGACGGGGGACGACTAATTGGATTTTTTCCGCGGTCCGAAGACGCACGTTTAAAGGGCCGCCAAGTTATAAAAGCTGCTTCTCTCGTTCTCTCACCAGAAGCCCTTTTACGCGGCTGTGCCTCGAAACTGTCTCGGGGAAGAGAAATTTGAAATCGCGGGAGCGATTCACGCGCGAGTGCGCGGTCTGGCGCAACGAGAGCGCCTGCCTATTCTCGCGTTCCGGCGATTTGCCGATCTGAATATCGACCATTCAACGATGCATGCGAAATAACAGGCATTTGCTGGATGAGAGAGAAAGAGAAACCACAGAGCTGAAGCGAAATAGCTCTCGCCGCGCGTTCGACACGCGAAATCTATCGAGCGGAAGCGCGAAGATTCGCGGGACGCATCCGCAACTAATGGAGCGCGACGAAATTCTTGCTATTCTTTGCTGCCGCGAATAAAAAATCGGCGAATCGATTCCGCATTGATCGTTCGATAAGAATCAAAATTCACCCGCGAACGGTAACGGAAATAATTGGCAGAGTCTCGGGTATAATAACGATCCTCATTAAAACGGATATTAAATCGATCGATTCTCGCACTGATAAAAATCGAAAGAGTTGGTTTAATAAGCGGTCGCAATTTACATATATAAGCTCGGGGCGTAATCGACACGAAGACTATCGTCGTTGAGACATACACCGGGGGAAAACGATTCTCGATGCAGTCCGCGGGAGCAAGAGCCGGAAGATGGAATAGTCGGTCGGCCCGACTATCGATGGCCGATTTCATTTCTCGGAGCCATACGTAACGCTTACCAATATACCGAGTCCGTATGCAAATTTTCCGACCGCACGGAGATAGGAAGACGGAAAAATTGGAAGACGGAGAAAAAATAGAGATATCGTTCGCCGCGAGGAAATATGTTAACACAGGCAGCTGACACACGCAGTAGGTCTTGCACTTACGTGCACGTGTACGATTTACGCTATTGCGCCGTATCATAATCATTCACGGGCGCCAACAAAACGAATTTGTCTTTACGTCAGTCGATTTCTATTTGAGAACGATTACAAGATATACACGTACATATGCACATACGTACCGCACGATCGCGCGAGACCGTATTCGAATCGCACTCCATTTATACCGATGTATTGGAATCGTGTAAAAAAAACCGAACGTATTACAAAATCGGCATGGAAATATCTTATCTTAGATTTCAGCCGCAACTTTGCGTGGGGTCGACTTGAGGTGGACGGTGACTCAGTTTTTTCCTGGTACTTATCGTTGAAGCAAATCACACTCGTTAGTGAATATCTTAGTTCAATATATTTTTCCACCGATTGCTATATATAATTATGCATGATCACATAGAGTCGTGGAAGCACAGTGTACATTAGAGATATGAGACTCCAAAGAAACGCCGTTTTTACTGAACGTAAATCATTTTCTGATGTTTTAATGTCTTACAGAGGTATCATCAATCCATCGAAGAAAAACGCTGACTGCTGTATAGACAATATTTATCGCGTAGTCACATTTTTTTTTTTATATGATAGTCTCTCTGCAGTCGTAATGTAACGTGTTATAAAAATATCCTGCAGACAAACGTCGGTTAAGCGGTTTAATCGTAATAAACGCAAAGACGTAAAAACGATGTGCGAGATAGTCGAATAAACGGAGAGTATCGGTTATTTCATACATCGGTAAATTTTTTCCCGACGTCTCTAGAAGAGCAACGTGGAACGACTACGGAGTCGCTTCGTGGAACGGGATACGGGGGATACGTACAAGAAACGGACGAGGGACAAACGAAAGAGACGTGGGGACCGACTTACACATTCTCGTTTCCACGAATGAGAGAGAGAAACGGTTTTTACCGGTGCACCGTCATTACGGCAATTTGGCGCGCATACGAAACGTTGGCCTCCGGTAATCCAAAAATTCACGGGATACGGCGGCACTTTCACGAACGATGAGGGAGAATTCATTCCGAGTGTATACTTAAGTGGAAACCCACGCGAGATACAGTTCGCAAATGCGCCGTATTTTGCATACATACGTACGTAAATACGCGGCAATTTGTACCGATTGATCCTTAATGCTAACAATGTAATACGCGCGTATAATTGAGCTTCGTGTCATTGAGCTATTTCAGCATGATGACATCTTTAATTCGCATATATTGTAAATATGCGCTAAATTGCGCTAAATAATACGACTTACGCTACTATTACATTCATTAATGATTCCGCTGCGTTTTGTTTCTCCTCGCGCCCGAAAGCCCTACGCAAAGTTCTAATATTATGCATAGAATCACATTAACGTTAATTGATAATCACTTGGCGTTAGCGCTTCGCGCTTAATGCAATTTACATAATATAGCGTTTTCGCTCGCGAGAGATCCCGTCGGCGAGAGAGTACCTCGCGCGCTTCTCTTTCTCTCGCTCCTTCTCTCTCTCTCTCTCTCTCTCTCTCTCTCTCTCGAAGCGTGTGGAAAACGGAGCTGAAAAAATTCCGGTGCCGTGCCACGCGGGCATTCTCGAAACCGATCTCACCGTGCCCGCAGGTATACGCGGATATATCGTGCTTCCACGGCCGGCGTTAATAGGCCACTGGTAACTTACACCGGTACGCCGACCGGACGCGCACGCTGTATATGGCGGGACACAAACCGAGAGAGGATGCCGGGGTTATAAACGTAGAAACGCCCCGTAGGGAGATCTGTCAAATAAATAATCCACGAAAAGCGCATATGCGTGCGTGCCGCCGCGAGTGCGTGTGCGTGCGCGGCGGTGTGACGTCATATCCTCGAAAACACTATTATTATACCTCAGCCACCTCCGCCGGCGCATTAACATAGATTACGCCGCCGCGGCCCTCGAGCGGTGCTCGGTGTTCCTCGCCATTAGACGATCGCCATTGTGGTTACCGCGGCGGCGGCGGCGGCGACGGCGCGGCGGAGGACTTGCACGTGGGACAGGATTATATTTGCGCGAGCGCGTCCCGTTGACGGAAAACACGGTGATCAGCGACGTGTGAAGTCGTCGCGCGGACATATATAATTTCCCGACCGGCGCTGTGAAAAGAATCGCCTGCCATCGGTCCTCCCGGCGCCGAGATCGGAACGCCTCGGAGATAAACCACCGGCGGCTTTCCGCGTGGGAGCAACGCCATAAATTTCCACGCGGGCAAATTACGGAATCACGAAAAATACACGTTTGTAGGTCGTACCGCGACGTCTCTCGCGGACGTTATTAATATCCATTATTTTAGCGTGGCGCAGAAACGCGCCGATAACATCGGCTAACGCGAAGGTGATTCGAGGGAGAGACGGTGATCGATCGGCGCGGCGGACTTGTTTGTCGTGCGTTATTTGTAAAATGGTAGGAAAGTCGTCGTTGTCGTTGGCAGCGATCGATTACCTCGGGCGAGCGTATCGGGACCTACGTCTGTACTGTTTGGCTAATTGAAAAGACGGAATGCGTAGGAGTATATTAAGTCGTATCGCGTTGCGCAAAATGGGGTGGCAGGAAATGGACTATAAATTAAGTGCGCATGAAATAACAGCATTTCTTCCTGCTGTCACTGATATAGTAATTCACATGCTCGCTCTTACGTCAGCCCCGTGGCTATAATTATCATAAAAGTATTTTATTCGTCGTTCATTGACGTGCAGGGATTTATTTATAGCCATGTTTCCCTCCCGTGCGCGAAAATAACACGCAACTTGAAATTTCGATGAAACGCGTGTTAATTGTTGAGGAACTGCATTTGCTTTCGTAATCAGATTAAAATGTTCGCGGGTACATTCGCTAACAAATACGGGGATGAGCGGGCGCGCGACTCGCCGGGATAAAATTCAGCCGGTCGATTTGGAACTTGTCGAAAGCGAGATCTGTTCACCTCGCGCCCCCTTTAAGCTACTTATTCCACGGCTTAAACTCGTTCGCGGTCGCTCGCCCGACGGCGAAATCCGAGACAGGTTCTCAATTTAAGATGGATCAATCCGTCCTGACGGATAATCTTCTCTTGGAAGGAACTTGAATTAAAAGGACGAGAACGAGAAGCGAGACGGACATATCGTTTTCATTTTACACGCTGACAATTATAGGACGTACATATGGGACCAAGATTATCGATTCACGTCTTTTGCTCCGTTCATTCACGACGAAGTAATCACTTAATATTTTATTGGCGAGATTAAAATGAAGTCCCGCTGAATATTTAAATATTTAATGTCAGACAAAGAAATTTGCAGCGAGCGACCCGTGTTTTCGTTTTCTTTTTATATTTGTCCATAACTCAACGTTGCGCGACGCGCGTACATTTAAATATATTAATAAAGCACCATGTTCCCAGCGTAGAGGTGACAGTGCGCATTGAACTTTCTCACGTCTCGATAAATTTTTATTGTCAAGTCCCCGATAGAGGTTGGCGAAGAAGCGTTAGACACGGTTACATTGAACTGTTGTACGGCATTGTGTACGGACTAAGATACGCTGTGCTTTTCCTGAACATTTATATCAATAACATGCATCACCTGTCATATATATTCATTCATATCAACGCACCCACGCATGTCAGCTTGACCAGTTCCCTTTGAGTCGGTATTCAGCTAAGGTGCTTAGATAGGATACATCAAAGTAACATTTCTTCTCCAATGTTTGAAAATTAACACGAATCATTCCCGTATTATGTTCTCATTTTTACAATATAATTCAAAGACATGTCTCTACTATTTCACACTTAAAAATTGGAAAAATAAGTTTGTGCGAATTATAAACAAACTTTATCTCGTACAAACTAAATAAAAAGAAATAAGAGTTCGCGTGGAACTCGTTTTCTTACTTCCTTCTTGAGATCACGGGCGAGCGGAAAGGGATGACTCCTTTCCTCTTTTGGTACTTTTCTCTCTCTCTCTCTTCATTCCTACAGCTACGGACGACCAGCAGAAAGAGATTGAGAGAACACGAGGGATTCTTTTTTGCGCGCTGCGTTCTGATCGTGAAGGACTAGACAAAAGAGTATAGCGGAGAAACCCTCTAGGGGCCTCTTTCTTGCCTCATTTGATCGCGGAGAACGAAAGAATTCAACTCGGAATATTTTCTTTGTTACATAGGAAATTATTTGTTATCAATTATTTACTGCATTGCTTGAGGGTGAGCATAGAAAAATGGAGATTAGTATTTCTATGAAAATTTTCGTTTCTTGACAAATATTGCAATAGCAACAATAGAACATTTTTTTTAAGGCTATAATAGATTTAATAGAACAATTCTTCGCGATGTTAAAGTTTCATCGATATCACGGAAGAGAATCGTGTACGAAAATGCGAGTGAATTGTACATACGAAATCTCTTCAAGGTCTCCTTTTTCCCTTTCTGCTACATCTCGATTGTTGTCGAAACTCACGGTGACGCGCCTGAAGGTGCGAAGTGAAAGGGAACTTGAATTTTCGAAGATCACTATGGAGGCACCTCTTAGTGAGAGAGGCGGTCGCCGTTTCTCAGGAATGAGTCGGCCGAATATTTCAATCCACGTATGCGTCCACAACCATATATTCCGACGAAAAATGGAAAGGCGAAGCGGCATGGAAGAAGAAGGGAAAAAAAAGGAGGGAGAAAACAGCGGCCGCTCGTTTGGCGAACGCACCCGCGAGAAGGAGTCTCGAAACGGCGGAATTCGGCGGGAGAGCGTACGGCCAACACGCTCGCTTCGTAATAACGGGGTGAGCGAAAAAAATGAGCGGTCGCGGGAGAAGTGGCGCGGTTTTTCTTTCGTGGCATCCAAGGTCTCCCGCGTGCATATCTCACGCCGATTAATTGCGGCTGATTTTTATTTATTGCAAAAGTGCAAGGTGGCGCGCGCCGGTGTGCGTGCGTGGTTAATGGTTATTGGCTCGCCGATATTCCGCGTGTGGAGAACGGTGCGCGATTGCCGGCGCGGCGCGCGTAACTCGCGCGCGCGCTCGCTCGCTCGCGTATCGAAGCTGTACGCGCACATACGCGCGAGATGGTAGTCTTCGTCGTAATAATAAATTCTACGTAGCAACGTGACTTATCCGCGCCGCTCGCGGCTAAGTGCGCGCAATGATTGTTAATTGTCGACGCTGATACATGCGCCAGATAGCACACCGCTCCTCCGAGCGCTATATATACACCCGTTCCGATTCTTTCTATGACGTCTGCGCTACCGTCCGTGTAAACAACCTGTTTGCGATAATTTGCTAATAATAAAAATTCAATGAAAAGAAAAATCATCGCTCCGTTTTTACCGAGGTGTTTTTTGACGTTCAGACGTCATTGGCTTTATCAGATCGTCCGTGATTTATCTGTGGCTTCTGGAGAAAAATTAGTCTTAGCCAACGGGTTAGCACCGAATAAATGTTTATTTAATCTAGATCGATTTAATCTAAAGATTATTGTTTCGTTTAAAGAATAGTTTGACGTGCTTCAGTAAGTTTCCGAACCGTCGAATAGTTCGTACCTTTGCGAGTGGGGTAGAATCGCTCTCGTAAAAGTTGGCAATTATTACTCTCGTTTCGGTCGCACTCTCGTAAATACACGCGCTAACGAAGCACTGAATCTCTATATTTATTTGTGAGCCTGTAACAAGCTCCGAAGCTGACATTTAGCTTATCCCTCCATTTTTTCGTTATGACCTTTGCCGCGTCTTCGGGTCCTCTCGTTTTAATATATTATCACTTTGAGTATCCCGAGGCAATCTCGGCAGAAGGAAAGTATGCGTATCCGGCAATCACGCCTTTTTCTCCCAATGTCTTTCGCAACGTTACAAACAAACGTGATTCATTCCCATTAATCTTTTTTACTTGCTGTTATCTTTACAGCGCGGCTAGTGACACAATATTAATCAGTTTACGCCGCAACGTAATATATTCTTAATCACGTACGTGTAAATGCATATATGGCCATTGGACGTAATAATATTTTTGACATACTTTGTGAAACATACCGGAGATATACGTGTTAATGGAAAACATTAACAGCGAAATTCCCACCGACTTTCGTGTCCATGCATTTTGTTTGTAACGTTGCGGTCGCAACTGCTGTACGGATAGAACAAACCGCAAGAGACATTGTGAGTCAATAATCAAAGAAAGGATGAATTACAACCTGTCTCGAATACACCGTCATTCGACGACTGTGACACGGTCAGGATGGATTTAATTATATGTGAAATATGCGCGTGGGACTTGCGGCGTAAACATGTAACGCTCCGCCGCGTATGATTATTCAAGAAATTTTCGAATACGAATAAATCAGGCTACGAGATGATATATAATAAAATTTCTTTCTCGCGCAAAATTATGTTATCGCATACATACGATTCTCCTTTCCATTAGGTAAGGACTATGTTTTTATTGGCATCCTTCTGATTAATTCCTCAATCAAGTTAATAGCCTGCTGCTTAGCATTGTACGATATAAATATTTAATGATTTCGCGGAATCTATGATGCAGGCGTATGCTTTTTAGTTTGCAAGTTGTATTCATTCAGACGGGTATCTGATTACCTGAATCTGCGAGCGAGAGAGAGAAAGAGAGAGAGAGAAGACAGAGGCATGCAATAAAGATCGAAAGATCGGCTTGCAAACTAGTCGAGAGCGAATAGGAGGAAAATTCGAGAAACGTAGCGGAAAAGCATGACTTACCCGGCGCGAAACGACGCTGCGGCAGCGGTGAGTGTCAGTTGTTGCGCGGTTGCAGCTGCACCGGCGGCAGCCGGGTCGGCCGCGACGAGCTCCGACAGCACGAGCACCGTCGTCGTGGTGGTCGCGGCGCCGCAATTCGGCACGGTCGCGTTGACGGCGTGGCGCACCGTCGGCGGCAGGTCGTCCTCGTGCTGCAGCTGCAGCTGCGGGTAGTGGTGCAGATGCAGGGCGGTCGTGGCGGCCGTGGCGGCGGACCTCGGAGTGACGCAGGTCGGCGGCAGCAGACCCGCCGTCCTCGTGACCCCGGCCGAGGACGGCGACGGTGACGGCGGCGACGGCGGTGGCGGCGGGTATTCGACCACCTGCACGCGATCCGCGTGCTCGTTCTCGTAGATGATCTCTTTGTCGTGGGTGTACATGACCGTTTTCTGCCCGTCGTTGTAGATCAGGTCGATCATCTTGTGCTCGCCAACGCCGAGCGCCGGGTTGCCCGTGGCAGCGGCGGCCGCCTCGGCGCCCGGGGTCACGCGCCCGTCAGGGTCGTCCGCGGCCACGGTGCGCTGCTGCACGTCATCCGAGTCGTTGCCCTGGATATGCTGCTGCTGCTGCTGCTGCTGTTGCTGCTGTTGCTGCTGCTGTTGCTGCTGCTGCTGCTGCTGCTGATGGTGATGATGGTGGTGATGGTGGTGGTGACGATGATGATGGTGATGGTATTTGGGGTGGAGCGCGTGCACGGCTGGCGGCTCGTGCAGATCGAGCACGTTCACCGGCTGCATGGTCGCCAGCAGGACCTGCTCGCTCTCGTTTTGATTTTGGTTGCTCAGAGAGGAGGACGCCGGCGAGACTGGTGCCTCCTGCACCTGTAACGTTAGATAGGTAGGGTCATTGTCGCGGCGTATCGCAACCGACTGCGATGTCGCCATTTCGATTTGACGAACAGACTTTTTAGCCTCGACGCGTAATCACGATTGCTGATCGAGATATCCCAATGTTCTACGTACAACGATCGTATGTAACGATTTCAGTATCACGCCAGATGTATTTATAGCATCTCTTTTTATCACGGCGGATTAAAATGAAAGAAAAGAACGCTATTGTGAAATCATGCTTCATAATCGAGCGAAGGTATTATGGTCGCATTTCATCGAGTATTAATGAGATACCTTGATCTTTGCGCGCACAATACCGATCGCGCGCTCTGCTTTTTTTCCTCCTACCGAAATGGCGCGTTCGTCGTCGGCCGTGCAGGCTGGACTAAATCATTTACAAGTACAATGACAACGGAATTAAAACACAGTGCGCGGCCGGCGTTAATTTATTAATAGCATTAACGGGCGTGCGATTTACGACATTGGGATTTATACGCCCGAGCGCGCTCCCGGCGTCCCGGGCGTGTGTTGCAACAGCTTATAACATTTTCGAATGCTAATAACTGCGCGATAGAAATTATACTAATATCTTTGCCCGCGGTCCGAAAGCGCGAGGCGGTTTCGTATCGCCAGACATCTCCTCGTCATAATTAATCGCCCGTACGCTCGTTGCTTATAACACGCGCGCGCGCGCGCGCGCGCGCCGAGAAATTCTTTCTGCGCGTTCAAAGATCAAACGATCATAAGCACGATCTAGGTCCACTCGCGGCTCGCCACGACACGAGGCTGTCGGCCGTTTTCGTGGCGATATTCAGGAAGGATTGGCAACCTGCCTCTTAGCTTTCATTTCCGAGAAGCCTGGTAACCCATTCTCGCGCGACATCGGCGTTACTTAATTGCCTCTACAAGCGTTTTATTTGCCGCGATTTATATTATCCCCCCGAAGATCCCCGCGCGTTACGTGATACGTTTTCACCGAGCTCTCCGAGAGACAGTCACGCAGAAAACTGAGCCGCGAATTAAGTTAAATGCACCGATATTGTATAACTTCATTATCTTCTTTCTGAAATATTAAAAAAAATATCTCTTTCGTCATTTATTACGGTACGAAATGAAATTTCAATTTTTGAGAGATGTTTTCCTTATGCGTTAATTTCAGATAAAATTGCAAAATTATTCATGAGTTACAAAATCCCCGCGATTCAGAAGTTTTAATGGTCGGAACCTCGCGCGAAGGGGAAGTCTCTTGAGATTTTACTGAAACTATTACTGGAAATATATTACTCGTAAAACAGATATCCTACATAAGTATACTTAATGGTCAGTTAAACGGCGACGGTCGCTTTACTGATGCACTTATATCCTAGTATCCCCGAAGTTGCCGCGTATGGAAACCCCTGCGACCCGCATGAATAAGAATACGGTACAGTAATGACGTCGTTTGGAATTTCCCACGTGTCGCCGGATTATCGTACTTTCTAGCAAGTAACATAAGTTATGGCGCGAAGTCTCTCTCTCTCTCTCTCTCTTTCTCTTTTTCTCTTTCCTTTCTTTTCTTTTTTCCTGGCAAAACCTCCGAGACCTCGAGAGCTGCCCGATGCCACACAGTCACCGCGGCATCATTCGTAACGTGACAGCGAGCGACGTGGCAATGCTATTAAGGCCCGTGCATATTGCAGCAGTCTGCAGCCGCAGCGATGGGTTCCGTCAATTAACATAATTAACAATATTATGAATCATCCTCTTAGTGCTCAGGCACCTCGCGCGTGGAGGTGCGCGTGAATTACGCACGCCGTTAGCCTAAGCGCAAAAATTCACTCTTTTCCCCCTCTCCCCCCCTTTCTCTTTCTCTCCTCGTCTCTTCGGAAAGTACCTTTTTTTTCTTCCTCTACTCATTTTCTACGGTGTGCGCGGGACTTAATCCCGAGTGTCACCGGTTCCTATATTTCCTCGTGTTGACCGTCGTAAATTTACCCGTTGATGAATAATCGCGATTCTACGATTAAGCGCGAGGATTAGCGCGATGAAATACGGTTGGTAGGTGCGGGTAAAATCGTTAATGGACGAACGCGAGCCTCTGAATAGACCACACGTGTCTCCACGAGCCAAGGTAACAATGTTTATCTCTCGCGATTATAACTTTCTGGCATACAGATCTGACAAACTTATTATTAATAATACCGTAATTTTACGCTTTTTGCCTGCTTTTTACGGGCAGAACTGTTTACGAGTTTATTTTTTGGAAACCTCTCAACTACGCTTACGTTATTCGTATCTTTTATGTACCTGTATATGTATAATTCTAAATTAAGCGCCTTATATATTAACGTTAATTCCGATTACGTAATGTTATTACAGATATTGCATAAACACTTATTGCAACTCTGATATCAATACAGCACCGATAAGCACTTTGAGCATAAATAATTATTAAACAAGGAACTAATTATCTATGTTTTAATTATCATCTATATTAATTATCATCTATGTTTTAATTATCATTATCGAATATTTTCTTTTAATAATACGATATGCTATCATCTCGTCATTTGTTGCTAATTCTTTTTGAAATACCGACGTCATGTAGAACCGTGCAGAAACGCGAGGAGCGTTATAACTCAATTTTATTTTCATATTTTACTGTGCCAGTAAATTCTTTATAGGTCTTAAAAACAAGGTTCATAGACTGGACATAGGTATTGTGTGGTGAGCCGTCTAATGGACGAAACGGTCCTGATGTAACGGTAATCGCGCGGACGTCATAAAAACGTCATGTCGCCGCGAGCGGTTTTGCGGTTTCGCGAATTTCGACCGTCAACGACGCGCCGTTTTCCCGTAATTTCCCGATGTCGTTAGGAATTTCTCGCAGATTCATTACCTAAAGCCGTCGAGCTACCGAGGCGCTATCCTTGACATCGCACCGCCGCGACACGCTCCATCGGCGGTGTCAGGGGTCCCAGATACGCCGGCTGGAGACATTAATCAGCCCGACCCGCGGCGAGTCGCGACCGCGACACGAACCTCCCGCGGTCGTTACACGACATTAAGTACTCCGCGATGCGAATACCCGGCCGTGTACCGACTTCATTCGAAATCTAATCCCACGTCAGTCGATGAAATTTATCGCGCTCGCACGGCCGGCGGGATCGAACGCAGCCGTTCGATCAACGGTGATCCACTGGAACCGGAACCGCGCGCGCAGATCCATTAGTTTTTATTGCGTTTCGCAAGTACGGACGACTGACAACGGAGATGTAAATGGCGGCGGACCATACGGCGTAAAAGTATCTATTTTACGATCTCCCGGTGTTACCGCGCAGGTTATCGCGGTATTTATCGACTAACATTTAATCCGTCATTGCACGAATCTGTTGATCTAATCTGAGCATCTTGTAGCGCGCAGATTAGAATAATTCATCAAAGACGATTTATTTGTCTTACAATTAGATAACACAATTAAGTTCGAGTTTACTGAATTCTTCGCTGTACATCGCAATCTGGATAAGAACGGCGAAATTCTTTTAGAAATTCTTTTCTGCATTTTTACGACTGTATCATCCGTTCACAAGACTCCCTTTTAATGATAACGAGAAACGCTATCGTTAAATTAATTTCACGGAAACAAGGACGGCCGTTTTTCACGTGTCGCCCGCGCGTTATCCAATCGCGACAAAACTTCCGAACAAGACGAACGATCGCGATTTCGCGAGTAGCTCGAAATGACTACCGCGAATCCTACGGCGCGCCGTCGCGCGGCAACTCGTTTAGGATGCTGCGCGTCCTCTTTACACGCAAGAAGTCCTTCATAATAACAGTTAATTGGCCGGCCGGTCTGCGCTCGTGAGAGTTCGTGCCGGACAGTAGTCCAACGTGTCTGACGGTCGAATGGCCCGTCCGTCCGTGGCTAAAACTCGCGGGTACTCGAACGTCTTTCTCGTTTCTTACCCGTTGGCCGCCGTAGGCTGCGAATCGCGCGCGTACATCCCTCTTGCAACGTGCAGTTATTGCCGATCGCGACGTGGTACGCAGCTGCGTGCAACGCGGATGTAGATACGTGGAATCGTTAGGTGCTTTTCTTTCGCGGTACTGTACGTGTCTTAGGGGTACGATCCGCGTCCGTTTGCCGTAACGGCCGGAATATCCTGGCGATTCACTTTTTATAATCGCAAACATTATCGCTCGTTGCATTACCTCCAGCGAGGATTGCCGATGTCTCCGACTCACAATGCAATGCGTTCCGTTTCGCGATTCATTGACCGTTAATTGAATTAAAAAATAAAATCTGACGCTATGAGAATGAATTAAGAATTCAACAAGCGTAAAAATATTTTCCTTCCACAAATGACAAACATGAATCGGAAATTTTGAGTCGTGAGCCGCAGACTATTGTCCGTCGAGACAACAGCTCGTAAATCAACTTTTTCCATTGCTTTATGTGCTGTTTAATGCTCTCAGTTGCACGCGTAAGAAATACCAGTCTTAACTCGTTGCGTTAATTGCGACAAAAATTGCAGCGATCATAGTTCTAATGAAATTTCTCTTGCATTACTGTTCATCGAATGCTCGATATAGCTTCGATAAATCGCGCAGTGACGCACCTCGAATAACATTGCCGCGTCTATACGCCGATCTTTTATATAACTAAATATTAAATATTTCGTAAATACGTCTGATATATGGATCAAAATATCTGGTATAAGTTTATTAATCTTGTACGCGCACCGTCGCACGGCTTATTTAATTAACGTCATCGTTGATTATCGCTTATCATCCATTCATCAGGCGCTCCCCTTTTTGCCGCGGGTTTGTTTCGCAAGTAAAATATTTCGGCCGGTGTGCATGCTTATTTTTGATACACTTTTCTTGCACGCTTTCAATCTCGTTTTTGCGGTCGGTATGAGTTATTTGAATCGAGAAAAGATTTGCGTGCACGAATTACAGAGACTTTCCTTGTCTCCCTTTTTTTTTCTTTTGCCTACCGCTCAATAATGAATCGGTTAACGAAAAAGTTAATGAAGATACAAAATGACCAGTCGCTCGGAATTCTATTAAAGAGCCTTTACTTCTTATCTCCATAATGAACGGCGCGATCATCGACGAAGGTTCCCTTCGTTTGACCATCAGGTACGAGAAATCTGAAGAGTCATCACCGCGCACGGCGAATCTCTTCCTTCGTTCAGTCCTGTCTACAGGTAGATAGGTAGATCCCCCGTCACATATACGAAGAGACGAATGGACGATTAACGTATCGCTCGTTTCTACGAGTGAGAATGTCAAAGTCTCGCAGGGACATCGACGGCATCGTACACATCTACGGAAAATCAGGCACGGCCGTCCACGTCCCAACGAAGAACCACACGTTCTCTTTTTCGATCCGGAAGTGCGATAATATTTACACGGTTACCCGGTATGCACTTGCGATGCTTGTCGTAAACAGATTTAACCGTGCGTATTAAAAGGCGCCAGGCGCAGGTGCGAAACGGGTCGTCCTTATTTTCGTCTTTCCACGAGATTTATGAGCGCATATTCGCACGCAACACTTAAGGAGAGCAAGATGCAAATTACTTTTTTATTAATATTCGTACTTCGTCGATGGTATTTTAAATCAGTCTCGTGATTTTCTTCACATAAACTTTTTTTCGCTTAAATATTTTTATTACAAAATCTTACAAATTTTATTACAAAAATTTGTCTTCGTGATTTTTAGTATTATTTGCACATTATTGGTAATAATAATGTTACACCAATCATTGCGTGACTACCTCTTTTTCATCTTTTTAATTTATAATTATATTCTTAAGATTATATTCTTAAAGAGAAAAGGAGAGAAAAAAGAATAAGTTTTGTTTTTAAATTACTATGTTATACAATCATAGTTTTTATATTTCTTTTATTGTGGGATATGATAAGAAGTCGCTAGCGCGCGAAACTGGAACTCTTTAGTCTTGAAATATTCAATTCGCGTCATAGAAGCCGCGAATTGCGTGCAATCGGGGCCAAATGGGCCCATAACGTGCCCGCGGGGATTTATCCATAACCCGTCGAGCTATTAAAATTCTTGAAGAACAGCTTACGCGCCATACTCGTGCTTCTCATTGTAGAGCGTCGTATCGCGAGTAACGGGGCTGATCAATGCATTTCACTTTCGAACGACAGAGGCTCTTTGAAGCAACAAAAACCCGAAGTTACCCGCGGCGATTTAAATTAAATTTTCATGAAAGCATGCACCCTCTCCTGCCCTCAAAAGCTGTTTTATTGCATTGGAAATGAGTTTACATTAGTGAGTAGTATAATTGAAAGTAAAAACTGTAGCAAATTTCTTGAATTTTTATAAACTTTTACATGAGCTTCTTGCTCTTAAGCAGGTTGCAGCGGCGTCTCCTACTTGGAGCATTTGCTGCAGAAGTACGTCGGTTGACGAATTATTGAACAATGTACATAAGAAAGTATTTGTCGTTTCGTAATTTAAAATGATATCTCTCAATAAAAATTAAAACTCCTGTAAAAATTTTAAATTCGAAAACTATTACATCCACACGAGGAAATGCATAGCGCTGTGATGCCTGATACCGAATGAAGGACGCGACTTTATAGCCTCTTCTTCTTCTTCTTCAAACAATTGGCACCTGATCTTTATCAAGACCAAAACGATCATGCGACCTCATAGCAACAGGCTTAGTTGCTCGCACATGAGCAAGACAGCCATATAACTGCTCAACAAATGTTTATTATCGAAAAATTCAAGATTTAAGATTGTACGTTATTAATAAAACGCCAGATATAATTCTTAGTATCTTAAAACTACGAATAAAATACATAATAAAATATGAATATAATACTTTAGAATATATTCGCGCGATTTAACGTTAGTTGTTTTAGAAAGCGTTTTTTTTCCTAAAAAGGAAAGTTTTAATCCTAATACTTTCTGATCTCTGTATTATTTTTACAACATTCAGAAAACATTTTGGTATTTTCGAAATATTCAATAAGTGTTTGTTTTTAAACGGTAATTGCCGTAAACAAGAAAATCCTTGAAATTATTAATAGCAAATTATCGTTTCGTATATAGACTAGCACATCATTTAGAAACCTTGGCGTCTCAGGGACGTTTCCCAGAAATTCTTTTCATGACCGTTAATAACCCTACGGTCACTCCTCATTATTTCGCTCAACGGGGCGCTGTCGAGATAAACGAAGAAACGTGGTACGAATGAAAGAATAACCAGAGAAAAAGATTATGCTTAGAAAGAAAGAAGGAAAAGGAAAATTAAATGAATATGTGTAAGCTACATAGTGAATAATTATATTATTGTATTAGCTTTGAAGTGTTTTTTGGAGAGTTTAAGAGTAATAAAGAAGTAAACCATCTTCATATTCTTTTCAAATCCGTCTAAAAGACTAAAGAGATTAGATAGAAATAGAAATATTAGTTTCTTTATGTTGAAAAAATAAAATATTAGTAATAAAAATTATAAATTTTATAAAAATTATAAATCTACAGATTTTAAATTGCCGATTACTCGTACTCGTCAATATAATTTTTCGTATTATTGTATTAGCTTTGAAGTGTTATCTTTTGAAGAATTTGCGTAATAAAGAAGTAAATCATCTTCATATTCTTTGCTGTCTAATCTGTCTAAAAGATTAGAGAGACTAGATAGAAATAGGGATATTAGTTTTTTTATGTCGCAAAAATAAAATAGTAATCAAAAAAATTATAAATTTATAGATTTTTAATTGCCAACTACTCGTACTCGTCAATTTAATTTTTTGTGCATCATTTAACATAAAATAAGATTGTCTGATTTTATTTTATTTTTCGCCTCCATATTGAGCTTACACTATTGCTTTCAGGAAATATTTTCGTAATCAGACAATTTTATTTAATAGTAGATGTACCATGCAAAAATATTCAGCGCTGAATTTTATTATTTAAAAGTGAGAGTTTGTAACTGACCGGAGACAGAGTGCAGGGTGCATTATCGGCCTCGTCGGTGCACGTCGACATTCTCCGGCGCCGTCTTCCGATTTTCTTTTCTCTCCTCGTACTGTTGAAACCTCTTAAAATGCGTATGGTCGGCTAAGTTGTCTCTTATCTTAAGAATCGCAGTTCTCTTTTGACGGTGAAACCCTTCAGCCTGATCTAGTCTTCGACTAGATGTCTACGTCTACGTAAATATTTAGGCATCGAGTATTATATCACAGGTTGCTGAGGGTTGTATGGCACGTTGTTTGAAGAAAAGCGGGCGATTGAAACCTGCAAAAAAGAAAAGAAAGACGATTACAAGATTTACAAGAGACAAGTCTATTATGTCAGTATCATTAGCTATCTTTAACATTAAATGACTTATAATTCATTACAAATAGATTTCCGTCTATCTACCTTATCGCGAGTAATCTAATCGTGCGCATATAACAAGCATGAAGAATGAGACAAATCGGCAATCGGCGACTATTAGGGTGAGACACAAGTGAATAAACCCCTATGTTTTCTTCGCATAGCAAGTAGAACCGGAGAATCCGCGTCTCGGTTTCGCCACGTGGCCCGCGGGAGAAGGAGAAGCCTCACGCACGCGGGTACGTCTACTCCCGCGACCGGGAAACCGGAACCCGCGCGCGAATGAGCGAGCAGGTTCGGCGTTATTCACTTATCGCCGGGCGAGGATCCGCGCGAATGTCGGTCAACCAGTCTGACACCGCGAATTCTACGTCCTCGCGCGCGGTCTCGTCCAGGTGGATGGTTAGCAAAACCAGTCGGTTTGCTCTTCTCTCCGACTCGCCCATCTGCTCCTACTACTACGGCAGGAGTAGGCGCGCGTGAGCGCGCGCGTGGAGGAGGGCGCGCGCGTAAAACTGGAATTCAGCTCGCGGGCACTGCTCTGACGGATAGACAGGTATAATAATAGACGTAACGAGGAAGCCGGACCATCGAGAGTGAACACACAGGACGGTGCCGGTTCTCGCTATCTCTCTCTCTTTCTCTCTTTCTCGCTCCTTTCCGTCTCTTTCTCTTTCTCGAACCGCGCGTCGTCAATAATGGAGACGCGGTGATGTTCGCGAGGAAGGAACAAGACTGGTTGTTAGAAAGAGAAAGAGAGATACGTCGAAGAGGGTGGCGGCGGGAAGTAGGTAGGTAGGTATCTACCTACTACGCGGAAGAAGGAGATTGGGGCGACCAGGGAGAAGGAGTAGGTACGCACGGGGCCGGTATACAACCGCGAACCGGAGACGAGAAGCCAGAGAAGCAGGTTCAGAGGAGCCGGTCTAACCTGATTCTCAAAGGGAACCCTGCATCAGATTGGACCCACCACCGTGGGTCCGTTTGTATTTCAAGTACCTGTACGCCCTCGCCTCGCGTCAGTGGACGATGCCTCCGGAGAACGGAGGACTCCGTCGAGTCGTACAAAGAGGAAGAAGCGTCTTCCTCCGTCGACGGGTCGCGCGAAGGCGATGTGTCTATCTGCGGCCAGACGCCTCGATCGTGCGTTGCACCTGCCGCCAATGGATCCTAGACCTGCCGTCGCGGCGGTGTGCATCGTCGTGTTGCAGTCGCGGCGACCGGCCGGTTAGAATCGTCCATGGCACGCAGCTGCAACGGCGGATTGCCGTTAAGTGTGCATCGAGAGTGAATTTCTAGAGATCTAGTGAGAGTTCCAGGTGAATCCCTTTGGACGGTGTGGACGTTGAATGTAGCTTAATATAATGCGAAAGGATATTTTGTTACCTGTGGCACGTAAAGAATGTACCGTAATGTTACTATAATATCGTTTGTAAGAATTTAACTGCAGTTTTTCATGCGTTTTCGAGCGCGAATAATTGGCCTATTATTTCCTCGCTTTGATCCTTTATACTGACTTTGACGGAAGACTTTACACTTACAATTAGTGAAATATGGATTTTGGGTATAGAAAAGTTCTTGTGGAATTTTCTAAAATTTTTAATAATTTATGTAAGATATTTATCTCATTAGTACGTAAGTAAAATAATCAGAACATATCGCTGAAAATGGTGATGAGTAACGACAATTCTCTAAATATTTATTCACATATACATACATACACACACTCATATATATATAT
>VBVQ01000507.1:0-56063 GCA_011636635.1 Tetramorium simillimum | reverse complement strand
TAACAATTTAATTTAAGTGCATACGATTGACATAAAAACAATACACATGTTTCAAGAGTGTTAAAATAAATATCTTTCTCTAAAAATCTAAAAAAAAAGAAAACGAAGCATTACTAAAATATCATCAGATATAAGAAGATACGGAGGATTCTAATTGTAAGAGATCGCCACAGAGGTAATTCCGTCGATTCCGCGCGTCAGAAATTCAATTTCATGGAAGGGTTTCATGGAAATGGATACGTGTCAATGTATCTTGCGTCATTTATTCTTTGCGGAAAATTCATGACGTTATCTCATGATCGAAAATTACGCTGCTGGGGAAACGCTTAGTCGGTGCCATTGATGTCTTAATGCGGAACTCACCGTTAAGAAATGTATATCGATTACAATCGCGTTTATCGTGAGCGCGGACCTCAGATTCGGTCGCGATAGCGAGGGAAATTGTGTGGTACGTGCAGATAATAATCTCGTAATCGGCGCTGCTTGCGGTGTAATTATAACGCCGCCACGATGTGGTATCATTTTTTGCGCGATACATTTTCATGAAACGGGGTGTTACCCTACATTGCGCCGTTATTAACCGCCGTGGAAGCCGCCGTAGAACCTTTCGCCGTGCACAACTTGCGAAACCATTCCTACTTCGTGGCATCGTCTAAATTCCTCTAACATCGCCACGATAAATTTCTTTTAACGAAATATCATTTCTTTCTTGAATTTATTTTGAGTGAGAAATACGCGAAGGTGGATTATCATATGGTTCCTATTTAATATAACAATGAAAAATAATTAATACGCTAGTAGAAAGTATTAAGACAAAAACATAATGCATTTAAAGCGAGGACGATCGCGATTGAACGACGATTACGAGATAATAGAGAATGGGGAATTAAATCCATAGCTTTATTCAACAGCTTAACAATTGTGGCATGAAAGCCAGCTAAAAATCTTAATGCACATACAGTATAATATGTACATTATAACAAAAATATTGTACATTTTTGCAACTAACAATAAAATATTCTAAGTGCATTGTGTTGTACTATCTTATATCTGGCAGTAATACTGTATCGTTTCTAAACCAGGAGAGATCGTGTAATATATTTCTCTAAAACGATTTGTTGCAGATACAAGAGTTTAGCTTAACTTGTTTTAAATTTAAATTTATCTTAAATTATTCTTTCAGAGTTTATTTCATATTTTACGATTCATAGAGTTTATTTCATATTTTACGATCTTTATTTGTATATCATATTACAAAGAATTTTAGTTTACATTTTGATAATTTCAAGGGAACTTTCAGGCATCAATTTGATCATCAAATCTTCCTTAGGAAATAGAGATAAAAAAATATGATTATTCTCTTCAGTCAGTATTAATATAAGAACTTTTAATTATTTCGTATAAAATTGAATAAATTCTTCAATATATTAATATAGCTCGCTTTAAGCACGACCTCTCTCAGGTTACTATAATCAATTCAACTACCTGTATGAATAACAGTCATTATTCATGCTTTACACCACATAGAGGCCCCTTTGGATGGTATCCCGTCCATTTCCTATAACTGACATCCATTGCTCTCTCCACAGCGTGGTCTATAGGATGTATTATGAAAGGAATGGACACCAAACCAACAAGCGTAGAGATCCAAGGCTTCTTCCAAGCTGCTCTTGTACTTTTCCTCTGGGCAAACTGAACTGCCGCGCAAATCCTATTTATGGTGAAACCGGGAATGATCACCGACGCGAACGCCTGCCATATCAAAGTGTCCGATGTGGACAATAGAACGTTTTTGGTTTTCTGCGGCGTAGTGTCCGTCTGTAATATTCGAAATTATTAAATATCTGACAATTATTTTTATTCAGTTAAATTTAACATTTCCATACCTGATAGACCTTCGAACCCTTGTGCCCCGTGTCCGCGAGGACATATCCGCTCGACAACGCATAACTGAACCATACAATGGACTTTGGTACAAGACTCCTAAACGCTTCTCCGACTTCGTTTGCATAACCTAAAAACGGAGAATTACACGTCAGTCTACAAAAGAATCTTCTTGCAACATCGATGCTTCACTATTATATTAATTACTTTAAACAATTAAGTATAATCAATGATGACTCGGCAAAAGTGCCGAAACGCAAAACGGGAAAGATGACAGAAAATTTCGATAACAGCGCTCGACGATCTTCTCGGCATTACCTAAGTATCTCACGTACGTGTCCCGGAATAGATCCACCTCTTCCTGACCGCTCATCATCCCGAAATTCTCGATTTTCGAACTACCTCCGGCGCTTTTGACATAACCTGCCCTTTACATAATCTATGGCGAACGACACTTCGCGACGTTCGACACCCGACAATTGTCGGCACGTTGTATCACGGTATAAAACGTCTATAAAATCTCTTTCCTTATTCTTGCCTAAGCAACAGCGATAACGTAATTTATTCGGGGGAAAAGCTGGGAGTAGAAACTGGTAGAAACACCGTAACAAAACTCTGCGTATTTCGCAAGCTCGCGAACGCAACGCTCAGCCTGCGAGATCTCGAGAGATCGATAGTCGATACCGTCGCGCGATTGCGAGTTCGATATACCTGCCGCCCCAGGCGGCGCGACTTAACCTCAAAAACGACCGCTCCGCCGCAGGGATCAGCGGGGACATCACATTCTCGCTCTCGCGGTGCGCTAACTCGCCGGCGACATGGCGTGTCCGCGATAGCTCGTGCGCCGCGGAAATACCCTCCGGCCGACGATGGCCGACCTGGAGTACGCGCGGCTGTACCTCAGCCTGCAGCTGAGCGAGGCGATCTCCTGGTGGTGCTACTACCTCCGCGAGATCTCGTGGCAGCTGCTGATCGCCCTGCTGGCGTATCTCTGCGTGTGCGTCTTCCTCTACGCGGTCCTCAAGCGGGTGGGCCACGCCGCCTGGCAGCTGCCGGGCCCGCCCGGCCGACTTCTCCTGGTCACCGCGCATCCGGACGACGAGGTGATGTTCTTCGGGCCGCTGCTCTACTGGCTGGCCCGCTCCAAGGCCAGCGAGGTCTACCTCCTGTGCTTATCCATGGGTACATGTCACTGCGGCGGGTACACGCCTCTGTCGTCCGGGATCGCGCGCGCGACGATCCGGAGTATACCGACAGGAATAAACTGGCAGGCTAGACGTCACGCAAACCGCTGTGTTTATTGATGTTCACCAGTGTGCTTGCAGGTGGGGACAGAAGGAGGATAGACGAGCTGTGGGCGTGCACGAAGGTGCTGGGAATCCCGGAGGCTAACGTGACGATCATTATGTGAGTGCGTTGGAAAACTTGCATGTGCTCCAGCCCAGTTAACACAGAGCATCAGTGATGTTAGATTTATGTTATGATTTCGCACTTGACAATGTAGATGTAATATAACACATGTTATATTACATTTATAGTACATTGATTATATTATGTTTATAATATGATATTACATTGATTATAATATAATTATATTATGTCGAGAGTGAAATTATAACATAAGGTGCGTTCCGTTTCATGTATGATGCACATAATGCATCATTTAACCTTGTTCATCTTTTGGTGAACAAGGATAAATGCTGCATCATGCATGAAACGGAACGCACTGTAATGTAACTGATGTTCTGTGACAACTGAGAAATTATTTTCATATTTTTCCTCTCAAGGAGTGTCGAGGATGATCGCTTTATTCAAACGGCATATTTAACGCCAAGTGTACTTGTCTGATTTTTGCAAGATGGAAATTGGACGATTTCATTCGGATGTTAAATATGCAATGAGAATACGACGAGACAGAGATAACTATCTCCTCTAATAGTCGGACGAACAAATGTGCAGGAGCAGCGAGCTGCCGGACGATCAGGGCGTACAGTGGCCAACGGAAACGGTTGCCGAGAGCATCTTAGAATACATAGAAATGTATAGGATCAATGCCGTCGTGACGTTCGACAAATACGGAGTGAGCCGGCACAAGAATCATATCTCCTTGTATTTTGCAATCGCCGCGTTGTGTATAGAGAAAAAAGTACCTCCATGTCAGTATCGCTCGCTCGATTCGCATACAAAATACAGCTGGCTTGTGTAATACGAGTCCCATCGTGTTCCAGATTGCAAGCTATATGTGTTAGAGTCCGTTAATATATTCAGGAAGTACATTCAACTCTTAGATTTGCCCGTCAGCCTACTCTCAGCCTCGTACTGGTATCTGGTGACCTACGAGCAGAAGCGAACGATCAAAGTAAATCGGAACATTTTTCTGCCTCGTTATGGCGAGATAATTAATCATCCTTTTAGCGCGAGCCTATTTTTCCTAACGTTATCTTTCTCTTGCAGAGTGCCATGGCCGCACACAAGTCTCAGTATGTCTGGTTTCGAAAGTTGTACATGATCTTTTCGCGATACACGTTCATCAACACCCTCCAAGAAGTCAGCGCCCTCGACCTGGAGCTGGACCTCCAGTTCGACGAGGACTGAACATTACGCAACGAACGAAGAGTTGTACAAAATATGTAATTAACGATCACTGTACATACTTTGTCTACCATGCTAATGTATAAATCAAACTGAAACAAAATACGTACCAAAGCTACGAAACTTACCTAATTAATACGAAAACTTTGAAATATATGCAGAGACATACTTTATAAGAGGGAGATATTTTTTTATTCATTAATGTAATAGAATATACATCGTACTTACTTTCGACCGAGAACGCGGCACGTAGCTTTTTTACAGCGCAATATAAATCAAATTTTTTGTCCTTAAAAAGCAGAAAATACACACTGCGTGCCGTTTCATCCTTCTCTATTGTATACAACCTTTTGCAGCTGCATATATATATATATAAATTCAAATTGTCATTTGATATGTGTAAAATTTTACTCATCAGGTGTGTATAATAAAAAAATCTAGAATTATAGATAAAATCGTATTTGTAATTTAAATTGCGGGACGCGCAAAGTCATCCAGTAATCGCAAACATTACGAAAATCAGTGGTCGTCATCAAATCATTTGAGCAAGTGATAATATATAGCGAGTCGAGCTCGCGATTGTACGTATATCTTTTTTTTTATTTGTGCCTCAACATTAACGTGTTATATAAGTCCATAGAGTTTCGCTTAGAGCAAATATTCTTTCTACTTTGGCACAAGTAACGTGCATAGAAGAGTTTATAATAATTTGTTTCTCTTTCTAATTTGATAACGGAATTCTTTTGTTATTCGGAAAAATATATTGTTCTTTTCACAACAAGTCGATATTATATACGCAGAATCTACGAATATATATATATATGGATATATTCTTCCATATGCACGATGTTACGTATTCTGTAACATTTAATTTCCGTAGAAAGCTGCTTAATGTGAAAAAGATGAGCTTTTCCTTTATAATTGCACAAACGATATGAATATTTCTTAGCAAGCATGCTGGGAAGATATTCAACGAAAATTTGATTAATAACTGTACTTTAACAATTGCGATTCACGCGGTCGTTGTTCGGTTTTCTTTATATCTTACAATTAGTTATAATAGTTATCTTTTTATTATTCTATTCTAATTTTCCCAGCATGCTTTAAATGTTCGTAATGTAACGAAAATAATATATGCCTAGTAGCCTAGTATGTAAACATGTATATATAAAAAAAAGAAATCTCTTTTCGTAAATCTCAGTACCAAAGACATAGTACGTAATACATATAATCAGAGAATTAGCCCTAATAGCCCGAAAGATTAGACCGGCAAATGATCTAAAGTTGTGAACACTCGCGTAATACTATTACGCGCAATACAGTATGCGTGCGCGTATATCGAAGTGAAATAAAACGATATTTTCGAGTAAAATAAAAATCTCTGTGCGCTGGAATGTCGCGCAATTCGGACATGCACAATGCATCAAATATTCTTCCTATGAATACGAAGTTTACGGAATGATACGTGAGCGTATAATTTACGCTCTAGAGTCTAGATCAAAATTCCGCGAATTGAAATAATCCCGATTTAGACCGAGCAATTCGCGCTAAAGATGAAAAATCTGACGACAAACCGGTACGTGCTACGATAAACATCTTTTTTACATAAAACGAAGTAGATGCTTACATACGATTACGGTCGCAGATAAAATGGACGGCATAGAGTTGGTTCCCGCAAGATCCTCGAATCAGTAGACTACCGTGACGGTGATAGACACACCGCGATGAGCAGAATACCGAATTTAGGTACATAGAGAAGAGGAAGAATACCCGGAAGAGATTTCCAATTGGGCATAAGGATGATCTATGTGGACAGTCGGGTGGACAATAGACTCCTTATAAAGGGTTCATAGTGAAGATCTCGCGGGCCGTATCCTAAAACCTGTCTTTACCGCGATGAGAGCCGAGCGTACCCATTCCCGGCTGAGGAGAATCTGGATCGGTCGCGTCCTGTAGGTACTGCAGCTCCTGCAGTTCCTGGAACTTTTCGTGATCTCGTATGTGCGCGTAATTAGCGGATAAGCACATCAGATAGTGGATCAAACTTAGAATCACGAGTATGCTCGCCACGGTCGCCAAGATAAACATCACTTCGGCCTTCTCCACAAAATCCTTGCAGAAGAGCTTGACTTCCTGGGATCCGCACACTTGCATGTCCTGTGGTCTTGTGTTATTTGGAAACATAAAACCTGAAACCATGAATTTGCTTGGTTTTTATCAATTCTTAATTTTATACGGTAACGAATATTTAATATAATTACTATATAACAAAAAATAGAGTAAACATTTTATGACTTTTAAATAGAAGAAGGAAATATATATATGTAACTTAAACACAAACGTCCTAATTTCGATTTATTTATATATTGACGTGTGAAAACTTACCGAATTGAGTAAAGTCAATGCAGTCGTCAAGAGACTGGACACGTGGATTGCTGCACAAGCCCCAGAATATAGTAAATATCAGTGTGGTTATAACCAAGAACGCGAATATCAGAAGCCAAGCTATTTGCAGGATGTAGATGATAGTCATAAACTGAAAAAATTAGATGTATATATTAAGATAATTAGAATAGTTTATAGCTATCACGATGATTCTCCCACTAATGAGAAACAATGAAGGATTTTACACTTTAAACACTTACAACAGCACAAGAGATACGTCCACCCACTCGAGATCTCCACGCACGATAGACTTTATGCCTCGTAGCACCAGTCGCGAGACAACCAACGCACAGAATCATGAATCCTAAAGCTGCCATGCAAGCACCAATCGACGCAAATACTAGCTGCACCGCTTCCAGCCATCCAAGATGCAGATGAAACACCTAGATTGATTTTATAATCTGAGATTTACAGGATTTCTACTTTGAAAAAGAAAGTATCGAGCTCTCATGTGATTTACCTGGTCCATCATAAGAGCACACAACGTCGCACCTCGGTACATGGTTCCGCAGAAGATTCCGACTCCCAGGCAACACATGATGGTTGCTATGAGAGTCGCATACGGCACTCTGGCCATGCAATCGTTGCACATATTTCCTAAACAAAGAAAATTTCTTTAAATTTTTCATTTTAGTGTATCGATCATCATGATTAAATCTCATTATGATTCAAATCTAGATACAACAGTGATAATGTAGCATAATATTAAATAAATTTTACATCAAGATATACAAATTGTTGAGATAAATTGCAACAGAATCCAATGTAACAAAAAGAATTAAATTTTCATTGCGTCTACATTTGTCACAAGACTATTCGTACTATTTCTCATCATATCCCAATGGCATTCTCAGACACTCACTGCAACTTCGTTCCTTCAAATTTAGTCCGTGCAAACTATGCTCAGAAAATCTGTCTAGGCTAGCGTTACTCTCATAGTTGCCGCGCAGTGGCACACTCTCTCTGGCCTTCCGCAGTTCGCGTAATCTCGGCATTTCGAGTACGACAATAACAATAAAGGAAGAACGCGTGGCGAAAGCTGGGCGTTCGGCCAATGACTAAACCATACCACCGATGATGACTAATCACTTATCTACAACTCGGTCAGATAACGCGCGACATGTGTCTAAGTATACTCGCAAATTACGCTAGTCCATTCACAAACTCGGCAATGTAAACGTGCCGTTAAGCATGCCGGAGTGTCTTCGACGGAGATAATTAGCGCCTGGCTTATTGTCGTCGACATCCGTGACTCGCGTGCGAGCGTCATCCGTCGCCTAATGATACTTAACGAGCTCCCTTCGAGCTTCGTCCTGCTGGCTCAATTATAACTTACATTGTAACAAAATTAGCTCGGTGTCGAGCAATTAGTTTTATTGCCGAACGCGGTAGGCCTTAAATAGCTCCAATGTTTACAGCCGTATGGACGCCGTTGTTATGGACGCTCGCGCAACAATGGTCCCGAAATCGCAGGGCATTGCGTAACCAAGATAGGTATAATTCACAACAGACGAACGAAAAGGAGACCCTCCTCGAGATCACAGCGCGACGGACTTACCCATGTTTGCAGCTTGCGTCGTTCGCCCGAGGTTAGCACGGCCCGGAGAAGGCAGGATGGGCAGCGCCCGTACGCGTCGTGGAATCCGCGATTACAGCAGTCGTCGCTCGTTAATTACCGCGGCGATCACACGTTCCACAGCGAAGGACATCCCACTCACGGTTGCACGCGCTGGGTGCAAGAGAGAGAGAGAGAGAAGGCGGATGAAAACTCGCGGACTCTCGATGAACTCTCAATTCCCGACTGGCTATCTGTCAGTGGACGATTCGAGGGATCTTACGCTTACAGGAGCTTGTTTTCACAGGATACCACTGCGTTGCTCGCTTGTTTACCATCTGTCAGAGTCACTCCGGGAGATGGATTGCGCGATCGAACCACCTGCGAACGGTCCACGACTCCAAAAATGGATCTCCCGTGCGCCGACGATCTTATCGATCTTATCAATTACACGCGCGCAGGCACGTCGGGTTTCGGAGCTCGAGGGGAACGACTTCCATGGGATATCTCTCCGGCCAGAGGCGGCTCAACATGGCGTCACGAAACGCGTCCGTTACTTTCCGTGTGGTGAATGGGATCGTTGCTCCGGCGACGAATCGTAGGGCGTGCTTGTAGTAAGCGCTCGTCAAAACCGTCGTTCCCTTCAATGGAGCGGGGCTTGGCGGGGTGCGCGGATGACCTGCTGTGACCCCGATTCGATCGAGGAGTCGTAATAAACGCGAGGCGACCGAGACGGCTTGTATTCTCTAGCAATTCGATCCGGTGAGCGAATCTCGAGACGAAAGGATTGCGGGAAGATGCGGGAGGTGGGATCTGCTGTAACAGTTTTATGAGAATTGGAATCCTATTTTTTTCGTGGTTATTTAATTTATTACAAATGCTTTTCTCGTTGCTTTTCGATGGGACGAAACAGCGATTGTGTAGTTATGATTAAAAAATATATATATATCTCTTTCTATAACGTTTAAATTCAATAAAAGTAACAATATTAATATACCTGCACAGTTCATCACTTTGAGAAGCAGGAAAGATACCGGATTTGGTAGAATGTTCCTTTACGTATTGCAAACAATGGAAAAATTCTTAATTTTATTCCACTCTTTATAAGAATTATTCTCAAATTTTCCTTATGTATAATAGTACCAACAATGGCCTCTTGTCTTCTATCTATAAAAATAAATATCGATATTTCAAAACCACTGCTCCTCTTTATTATTTACGAGCTTTCTCTTTTTTTTATAATTGAATATTAAAACAGCAATAGTAACTCGAACTGTGCGTATCAAAGATAAGAAATACTTACTTTATTTCGTTATTATATACTTTGAAAATATTCATAAAGCTATATTTAAATATGTTATAAGCTATTTATAAATTTATAATAATTTATAAATTTATAATAATTTAGAAATCTATAGTAAGCTTACAGTTCATGGACGAGAGGATTTCTCCTGTACTATACAAAATATTTTATATTTTCATACGGAGCTAACGAATGCCTTTGTGTATCGGTTCTATGAGATACTTGATGACTGTCGGCAATTGTCGGAGCTTCTCTTGGACCTGTACATCCAAGTTCTGCTGATGATACTTGTTATATCGTATAACGTTGCCGTCGTTACTCTCGTACGTGATGTCGCCATGATGACTTTGTGGACTTACCTGCAACAAACCACAATTTGTCAATAAAATACGAGTGACACGATTAATAAATTCATTAATAATCTGTTATTAAATCAATAACTAAATTAAATTAATAAATTATATTTAAGTAGAAATTTACAGTTAGGGCGGATCCGTCTTTGTAGTTAACCCTAATATCGCCAGATGACAATTTTGTAGCAAAACCAATTCCCGGCACGGTTATCTTGGTCACATTATGATTAGAATTATGCGTAGAATTCATTTTGCGCGACCTGGAAGTCGCCGTCGAGATGACTGAGCAGGTAGCGTCGAACGACGGTAACTGAAAAAGATTTAACGTTGATTTTGTGCAAAGCGGAATACTCCGGCCATTCTCTTCGCTACTTACAATAGGGGAATCATTTGTGGTGTGCGAGATATTTTCTTTCCCCTGAAAATAGGGAGCGTCATTCAAGGCTGTGCTGGGCCGTCGTCCGATTATTACGGGGAAGCAGGAATGCCCGGTGGCTGCTTCCAAAGATGCCAAAGTGGATTCCAATAGCAAGCAACGCTGATAACATTCCGAGTAATGCTCGTAATAGGTCTCGAGATGCGACGGGAATGCACCCTCGACGAACGTGGCACCGCTATTGTCGGTGACCTTCACAACACCATCCACCCGAACCACCTAATGAACATAAAAACATTAAAGCTAAGTAAAATATAAATCTTAAACAGAAAATTTAAATATGAGATGTAATATATTGAATTATAACGACGTATTAGAATCATATCGTTGATTTTTATAGCGTGACATTATTTTATATCACACAGTTATATTTAACTTTATCATACACATAATACATAAGAGTCAACAATTGAATTAATAGCAATATACCTTTATTCCGTTGTAAAAGTGCACTTCACAGTCAGGCTGCGGACCATTTTCCATAAACAGGCACTTCGCGCGTTGAGTGTACAGTGTTATCTTCGGAGTTTTTGCCTGAACCAGTTTCACGAAACGAAAGGCGTACAAGTATTTCCGATGATGGCACGCTGGCAAACTCTCGTACGAATAAATACTATCGGCGCCTCGACTAGGCAACGGTAGCGGTTGCGAGCCAATCTCTGTAGTCATGTTCACTTTGTAGAGAACGATTCGCAAACCATCACCTGATATTCTGCATACTTCGCTTATCTTTTCCTACGATACAAAAAAAATGCTGGATATTTTCACGTTTCTGCTGTTTTTACTATATTTATTATATGTATGTAGATCAAAACTATTTTTTTGTTCATAAAATAAGACAATGCTTTTAATTATCATGATTTTTGTATTGCACATACCATGCCATTTCTGCGCTTAATAAACTCGATGCACACTTCCCCGTTATCCAGAATGGTGAGAATCGCGCCCTTTGTTCTGTGCCTGGTAGATTGTAGTCTGTTGGAGTTTAAGGGCGACACTTGTAACTTCGTGCTCTTGTCAGTTCCTTCCGCGCTACGGTTTTCCGCGACGTTTTCCTTTCTTGGCTTGTGCCTTTCCACTATCCTTGGTCTTTCGCAGTGGTTGTAGACGCCATACTGCTCGTTTTGCGAGAATGCTCTACCGCGTGGTACCGAAATCGGACTCATCAACGAATCCTCTTTTATACGATAATGAGCGTATCTCGCTCCGTGGTTCGAATGTGCCTTCCCAATAGGTTCAGATAATGGCTCACTTCTCACACTAACCATAGGCATCATCGGTATCGTGGACATTCTTTCTTCCGATCGGGATCGTATTTTCGGTCGACCGTACGACGAAAGTGTCCTACCAAGCCCGGAATCCATCGTGCCATCGATAAATGGATTACCATTTCTTTCCTGGACAAACAAAATAATGAAACAAATGCTGTATCGCAATTATTCGTCAATTCAATAGCATTTTATTTCTTCGTTATTGCTAATTATATATTTAAATTGTATCTAATATGTCAGTTATTACATCTTAATGCATATTCGTTACTTACATTACGTAGTTTACTACTGTTTTCTATGCTCGTTATAAATGGATGTTTATGAATGTCCCGTAGACGTATCCTGTCTTTCGGATTCTTCTTCAATAATTTATCTATTAGATCCCTCGCATTCTCCGACAGATGAAGCGGCATTTCATAGTCGGCCATGACTACTCGAGTTAAGGTACTCTTAATCGCATCGGTCTCGAACGGTGGCTTGCCCACCAACAGGGTATACAACATACATCCCAAGCTCCATACATCCGCTTCTGGGCCGTGCGAAGATCTCGTAGCAACCTGAAGATTTTTCAAAGTGTCACGATCCTACGAGATGTCATGATCTGTGCGATAATTTTCCAAAAGTACTCACCTCGGGCGAGATATAGTTTGGCGTGCCGCACATAGTCAAATGCTTTTCATCTGGCTTATTCAATCGCGTAGCCAATCCAAAATCCGCTATTTTCTGCGAGTACAGAAATCAAATTTGAAAAAAAAGAAACGAATTTTTTGCCTTATAACAAACGCTGCATATTTTTTGTACGTACCACTTGCATATCCTTGGTTAAGAGTAAATTGGACAGTGACAAATCTCTGTGAAGTATTTGGTAGGAATGAAGATAAAGCAAACCCTGCACTACTTGTTTGATTAAGTAAGCGGCTAAAACAGCAAAATTTTGTTATAATTGTAATTAGTAATTTATAATGTATCTCATGTATTGAGCCATTCCATAATATGTTTTTTAAGAAAGATTTTTTTAAATAAAACAAAAAATTTGACATTTTAATTTAAATTCAAAATATTTCTATTATTTAAAACTTCTTCTCATTCTAGTCTTACATTTTCATTTCTCTGGCTTTCAATTTTGAATAAAAAAATAATTCTCTCTAGAGATTTCTTTTATACCGCATTATTTATAAGATAATATATAACATAATATATGAATTATATACCATGTTCCTCAGATAGAGATTTGGTGCCTTGTGCTTTGAGGTAACGTTGAAGTTCTCCGTTGTGACATAATTCTAAAACCAGATACACGTAATTTGCATTCTCGAAGCAAGTGTACACCTTCAGGATAGACGGATGATTCAACTGTATATGAATCTCCACTTCCTGCTTCACTCTATCCATCATCCCAGCAGCTTGCATCATTTTTTTGTCGATCTACAGGAACAAACAGACATAAAGAGACTATATAGATATGGATTGTTCTCTGAAGCAACGACATAAGAAGACTCGCAATAAATTTTCTTTATTTATGTAAATTTACTATTCTAAGAGTTATGTTTCAAGACCGACAAATAATTGGCATGCAGTTTATAGAGTTGAAAATAAATGTACAAATTCACGTAGAAATATTATTAATATATTAGACTATCAAGTTTCATAGTTTTTGTCTCTATTTAATAATAAATTTTGTATTTGCATAGTTCGCCGAGCATGAAGCAAGTCACTAGAGTGTTGCGACCTCAAGAATTGATATTGGTCCAATTTCTTTTACCCAATACTTCAAATCTTGCCGAGATCGACTTCGTGTGCGCATTTTGGAGCTCATAATTCAAAAGTAAAAGTCTCAGAGCTCAGCAATGCAATTGGAGTGACAGTCTTTAGATTCGCGAAGGAAGTCTCTCGACTCCAAGGGAGAGGATAAGCAAGGAAATCACCATTTTGATCGCGACTTCGACGCCGCTGCGGAGACATCTCGCCCGGTAGACGCTTCCGTAGCCGCCCTTGCCCAGTAAATTCAGCACTTGGTATTCCTAGAAGCAGAAAAGCGCGTCAGCGTCCGGCGGCGTTGCCATGGGGCGGCGACGGCGCAAACGGGCGCTGGTTCAAAAAGCTAACCTCAATCTGCTCGCCGAAGCCGACCGAGATCGCCGGCGTGTAGCAGCGCGTCGCGCCGCACTCGACCGGGCGCCGTCGATCGTCGATGACCATCGGCACCGCGACAACGACCCTGCCTTACGCGAAATTCGCCGGCGACGGTATTCACGGACGAAATCTCGCTCGGGAAATCGTAAACACCGACGACATGACGCCGCCCGCCATATGCAAACTGTCGCGTCTCGCGCATGCGCCGTGCGGCGGCGCATAGACGGTGCGTTCCGTTTCTTGCACGATACGCAAAGTGCATCATTTATCCTTGTTTATTTTATGGTGAACAAGAAGGATAAATGATGCACCGTGCGCGTCATGTATGAAACGGAACGCACCTTGAGAGAGAAATGGTGGCCGGCACAGTGGGTTTTCGCGCCACGAAGCGAGCGCAAGAAATTAGGGCGACTTTGATTAGCTTCGGTTAGCGGCAATTAATTCGGAAGTGCTAAAAGGTTTCTAATTACAGGAGTCGTTGAATTTAATCTTCTTTCTCTCTATATTTAATAAGAAGTAATCAATTATTCCATCCATTGTAATTAGCAAAATAGCATAAATATTATTTGGTAAGTTAATCATGTATTAAGTTAATTGAAATTTAGCCGAAATTATCTTTAAACATAAGAAATCATGTAAGAAATCATGGGGCCGTTTTTAAAGCGACTTTGATTAAACTTCGATTAACTTAATCAGTAATTAATTCAATGCCTAATTACAGTATAGAGTGTAATAGAATGACTTGCGTCGATTTATGTTTCACGCTGGAAAGCTCCCTTTATTAGAAGAAAACTGAATTCGATTTCGAATGACCAAGAAAAGTGGAACGCAATTCTATTCTCGCGATTGCTTTCGCGACGCGGGTCAAAATGATCCGATCAAAATGATTGGCCGAATCATAATGAAAATTCAAGTTTGACCAATCACGCGCACGGACCGTTTTGACCCATGTCGCGAAAACAGCCATGGCTGGCAGTCCACTTGACGCTACAAATTTTTCTTCCATCGAGGAAAGAATTACAAAGAAGGGAATACTTTTCACTGTACGTATCATTTCCTCGCGCGCTTTTACATCTCGAGCGAGTCGATTCATTCCGAGATCCGTCTCGTCCGGCTGCGTTCGAAACAAATTCCTGCTCGAGACAGATCCGGCACGATCGCAAGGTAATTCAAACTGGCTCGAGTAAAGATATTTCCTTCCCTTTTAGCGCCGAGTCAGCAAGCGCGGCCTCGACGACTCGCGGCCGACGATTCCGAGCCGTGCGACGCGTCTGGCGCCAAGACCCGAGCGAGCCTTCCTAGGATCTCTCGTCGTCGGCAACTATCTTATCAAGCGGGGCGGACCTCCGACCCCTGCGCAAACACACAGAAAGCATCGGGAGACCTTTAACATCCGATCCTCTCCCTCGGTCGTTCGGGCCATTCGTCGGTCGGCCAGCAACGGAAATACTTATTTAGTCGTACGCAGTGGACGTCGCACGCTCTCTCTTTCTCTCCACCTCCATCTTCGTCTCCAATCAAGCCGCACCGATCCGCACCCCGGTTTATCGCCCCGGGTGGTTATCGCCGGGTATTTTTGCCGCGGGAGAAAGAGCCCAGCCGCCGCGCCAACGCCAGATCTCCGCGGATACGTCCCCGGGTGATTTTAAGATCCGTGTCTTTCTCTCTCCCTCTCTCTCTCTGCAGAATTTTCAACGATCGGAAGTGGGGAACTTCAGGAAGGGAGAGAGAGATTGAGAGGTATACAGTGACCGTTTCGCGCGAAAGTTCCTCTTTCCGGCGGTGACCCTACTTCGATATCGTGGATCCCTCCTCGGCGAGATAACGTGTTTCGACCGTGCTGCGTCGAGGGATGAAGACCACGCGGTAGGAGCGATCTCGCAGGGTTCCGCAAATTCCGGATAAGGGTTGACCCCCCCGGAAACCATGACCGCCAAGGCGATACTGCTTCTTGCGCTTGCCTGCGCGGTAACTGCCGTGCGAGGAGGTAATTATCGTCAATTTCCGGCGCGCATTTATTGCGGTGTGTATATATTTATTACGGCGTCCGGTGTTTCATTAATTTGCTCGTAATCGTTATCGAATGACGGTGTGCTTTGTGACAACAGGACGCAGCATCAGGGTTTTGTCAGACTCGCTTTGTAGGAAAATGAGATGTTGAAGTAACCGTTCCAATCATATTGCATTCGGAAAACTTGAGTGATACGTTAAAGCTATAACGAAACGTGAAAAACGCGATATTAATTTATATTGTGGCTTAATAGTCCGGAAAAATATAGCGCTTAAAAAAATAAAAAAATTATAGCGCTTAAAAATATTAATAGTTAAATATATAATACCATTCTCAACAGTCCAATTTTTAAAGATACATTATTGAATTCATTATTGAATTTACTTATATGGAAGAAAATTTAAAATTTAATATAATATAATATTAAATTTTTTAATGTTATATATATATATATATGTATATATATATATCAGTCTTGGTATGATCAACATGCTATTTTTTAAATAAAATTTAGTATAGAAGATAATTAATATATAATGTAATATACTAAATATATGCGCCAGATGTTTCACATGTGTAATATTTTTTTGGGAATTTTTTGTTCTCATAGAGAACATCAAGGACCACCCAACGTTATGCGGCCGGACGAAATGCAAGGGTAGGTAATATTTTCCTACAGACAAGTATTCTAGACTAACATTTAACGGTCAGCTATCGTATTTCAATAAGGCTTGAGTTACAAGTCTATCCCACGGCGTTGAAAGACGAAACGAAGATTCGTTTTCTAATGACTCACGCATTTTTTAAAACCCGCATTTTTTTAATATAAAATTTCTCATAGTTGTATCTTTAGATACTCTCTTTATAAATATCATTAATTTAAAAAAAGAATATTTTTGCAATTTGATCTACGCAATCGGTTAGTTTACGCAAATAAACGTGTAGATAGTATCTCGCTTATTACGTTGTTGCACACATAAGCAAATTTTTTAACATAAATAATTTATCTCGCGTAATAATTTATTTATTAATATATATCAAATAATTATAATTAATTTATAAAATTAATTTAAAATATATTTATCTATTTTTTCTTTTATATAAAAATAACTACATTTTTATTTCTTCTTTATTGCTTAATTGTGAATGAATTGCGATAAATATATCGTAGTATGTCTATCGAGATGAAGGACTTTGACGTTTGTTTTCAACACAAACGCATAGATAACAGAATACGAAGAAATGATAATTATTGAGAAAACAGATTAATGCTAGATACAAGAAATAAAGATTTACCAACGTCAGTCAGTCAGTCAGTCAGTCAGTCAGTAGTAAACGATAAATGTTAGACATAACTAATTATCTTTTAGAGATTAACATTTATTTCAGAGATTAACATTTATTTATTTAGAATATACTTTTCTATACATCTTTAATAATGTTATATTCTATTAAATAAATCCAATAGGATATATTCTCTATGTATGTTCTGAAGAAAAAGAAATCACGATGCGCTGAAGTTTGGAAAATAGCGAAATAAAACTTCTCTTTAATTTCTTTTCTTTAGTTTCTTTATAGAAAAATTATTTCAAAATTATATAATAAATCTTGTTACAAAATAATACGCTTGGAATAGAATACATTTTATATAATTATTATAAACAATATTATGTACAACATTAGTTATCATGTCCCTTTCAGTTCCGTCGGAGAGAAAATTCAAATATCACGAAGACATCCATTACGTGTACACGTATTCCGTGGATGTGAGCACGAATCTGGGCTATCAGCTGTCGTCCCGTCATTCGAAAAACGATTCAGCGCTGCATATCGACGCTATCATATCCGTACACTTCAACAGCCCCTGCGAGGGCACTCTAAGAGTTCTGAATGCCAGCATCAGTCACGACCGTAGCGCGTACAACCCCGAGTTTCCGGATCGTGCCGGCTCCGAGTTCAAAGCCAGCCTTGAACGTCACCCGCTGAAGTTCACTTTCGACGATGGGCTGATCCACGACCTGTGCCCGAATCGGCGTGAGCCGGTCTGGGCGTTGAATATTAAGCGGGGCGTCCTGTCGATGCTGCAAAACAGCATGCGGCGTTTCGACCTGGATCATCGCGACGATGAGGTGGACGTTCACGGCGCCTGCGAAACCCACTATCACTTGTACGAGGCCAAGAAGACCAGCCTGATCGTGAAGAAGAGCAAGTTCCTGGCCGGCTGTCAGAACGGCCCCAAGTACTTCTCCGTCGTGCAGTCGAATCCCTACAGAAGTCCGCGGAAGCAACACCGCCAGCACGGACTGTTCAAATCGCGTAGCGACTGCGAGATTACGATCGATCATAACATCTACGAGAGAGTGGTCTGCGAAGAGATGCGAATGCTGCAGCCGCTCTCCAATGGCGACAAAGCCGGCGCCAGAACCGAGACTCTCACGGTCCTTCAACTGGTTCAGGAATCAACGAGTCCCGTCTACGGATTCGAAGAGGATGAGGACAACGACGATGACGAAAGAGACGAGGATAATTTCGTGCGATCTGCACCTCGCATCACAAGGACCACATTGTTGTACGATCACGCGAAGACTCTGAAGACTATGCACGGTGAGCTGCGGACCTCCAGAGAGTTGCTGAAGAACATGTGCAGGCTTGGGAACGCCGACGAGTTGCAGCAGAGATTTTCCGAAGTATTCACTAATTTCGTCCATTCGGCTCGCTTCCTGGATTATCCCTCTTTGTCGCAACTATTTAGCAGAGCTAACAGCATTTGCAAAAACGGAAAGTACGTAACTGCCACACATACTTTTGGATGTAACATTTTTTTCTCATTAAAAGAAATCGAAGGATCAATAATTAAAAAAGCAAAATAAAAATTTGTTACACATTTATTTTATTCAATATAATTTAACAATATTTTTGCTCGAACGTTTAATACTTTTCTTCTTCTTTTATTCAACAGGAAACACATTATTGCGGCACTGCCATATTTAAATAGCAACGCCGCAGTGAATGTAATGAATGATCTGATAATCAAGAAATACGTTAATCAGATAGTCATCAATGATTGGATCGTTACATTTGCTTTGTTTCCACGACCGGATCGCGACACTATCAAAGCTCTTTCCAAGCTATTAGATTTCCAGAATCAGATTCCTCACGTTCAGTTTATTCTCAGTTACTCAACTATCATTCATACATATTGCAAAAATAGCGACGCTGATTGCATTGATTTGGAAGAGGTAAACAAGCTTCTATTACATCTTCAACAGAAAATTTCGCAAGGTTGCGAACCTCGGTTTCATTCTCTTTCTACGACGAAGGAAGTAAGTAATATTTACGAATTTCTTCTCTCTCTATCTATAATAAAATAGAAAATGAAACATATATATATATATATATATATATATGAATATATATATATATATGAATATTGAACTTGTGAGAAATAAAAAAGATTTTTAATATAATTGTAATTTAATTACAGACGCTGGAAGCTTTGAAGGCGATCGGTAACATGGGACTCGAAACAAAGAATTTGCGAAGAGAACTGAAGAAATGCATAGACGACACTGGTGGATTCTTACCTATGGAAGTTCGTATTGCCGCCGTAGACGCTCACCGTAGGCTGCCGTCCTGCGAAGAGACTCGGGACGAATTCTTCCTCGATTATTATCGCAACACGACATTAGACACAGAGATCCGTATTGCTTCTTACTTACAAGTGATGCATTGCCCCGATTACAATGTTGTCAAGACTATTAAGCACACTCTCAAAGTAGAAGAAGTCAACCAAGGTTCGTTGTACTTTTCGCTCACTATTAAACATTTAAATTTTTATTAGAATATTGCGACCGAGAAATGATTGATTCTCTTGCTTCTAGTTCTTAACGAAAAGAAATTAATTTTTTAAATTTATAATTCTTTTCTCTATTTATTTTTAGTTGGTTCTTTCGTTTGGAGCCACTTGACGAATCTGTATAATTCTGCCTCGCCTACCAGAGTCGAGATTCAAAGTCTGTTGACGGATCGAGACATCGGCAACAAGTTCAACAGCGATATCAGAAAGTTTTCGCGTAATTACGAGAACTCCTTTTTCTCCGAAGAATATAACGTTGGCGTGAATTATCAAACGAACCTGATCTTCTCACCGAAATCATATATGCCACGATCGCTTACCTTCAACGTGACCACCGATCTCCTCGGGCATTCTGTGAATCTGTTCGAAATCACAGCACGAATGGAAGGCCTCGAACATTACGCGGAGAATCTCTTCGGTCCGGATGGCATCTACAGCAACGAACAGATTTCGAATCATCTGCGAAATTTCCTCAGACGTTTCAGATCAGCACCGGAGAATGACAATTATTGGGATGGTGTGAAACGGCTGCCTAATATTATCGATAATAATTTTGATCATCCAAAAATAAGTCTTGGTTACAAGGTAATAAAAAACTAAAAAAAAAAAAAAAATATGTAAATAAAAAAAAAATTATAATTATAATAATATTACGATATTTATTGCGAAAGATATTCGGAAACGAGTTGATGTTCACGATGCTGGACGGCGACAAGCAAGTAAGGACTGCACTGGTGAATTTCAATCCCTGGCAGAGGATAAAGGAGTTTCTGGCTATGCAAGAGATCCTATACGAGAGAACTGGGATGTTCTTGGATTCTTCTTACGTAGTACCGATGGGGTCCGGCCTGCCAATTCGTTTGGATCTCGCCGGTTCCGCGGGTTGCTATTTCAAGATCTCAAAAATGCTCAACGATGCTCGACTATCCGATAAGGAATTTCAACTCACTGCCAATATTGCCTCTAGGTTCGTATTCTTTATATGTATGTTTACCTCTTTAATATTTTCGAAAATTATTTTATAATAAATTCCAAGTTTATTTACAACTGTCTCTCTCTCTCTCTCTCTCTCTCTCTCTCTCTCTCTCTTACAAGTTTTTAATTTTTATTTTATCCTTCTTGCAGTATAAGCGTCGATATGATGAGCACAATGACGGTGGACGCTTTTTACAAATCCGCCGGACTTAAGCTGCGAACGAATCTTTACTCTTCCGGATCTATGCAGCTTCATTTGAATATAAACAACACCCGTCTAGTACACGTGAGTCTGGGTTTACCAAACCGCAAGATCGAGTTGTTTTCGTTAATCTCGGATGTCGCCCTCATCAAAAGTAACGGTGGTGACATCCAGGAGAAACCGTTGGGTATCCTGGTAGCCGATCAGAAGAACTCACGACAGCTTGCAATTGTACCCAAGAATATCATTAGCAATACCACTTGCAGCTGGACTGCCTTGGATAGATTAATAGGCTTAAAAATGTGCACCGATTATCAATTTACGAACGTGACTAAGGATCCCAATGCGCCCTATTTTATCTTGAATGGTCTCACTCTCTTCAAGGTCTCTTTGATCAAAGCTGATCCAACCGCCAAGAATTACGTATTGGAGTATAGTTGGAATAAGACACAGGTATATAACCAAAACCACGAATAATTTTTTATATAAGGCCTTTATATAATTTGTTTTCGATAATAATTGTGATAATTAAATGACGATAATGAAATTTTATAAAAATTATAGTAAAATTGCAATTTATATTAAATATAAAGCGACAAATACTCTTCGATGAATATTAAAATATGAAGCGACAGATATTCTTCATAGTTTCTTTTCATTTTCTTCCAGGAGTATAATACGTTTAAATTGATGTTTGACACGCCTGGGTCCCAAGTAAATAGGAAAATAAGCGCTGTTATCACTTTTGATATAATAAATAATAACATTTCTGCTCTATTTCATTCGGCGGGTAATTCTCTGATTGCTAAAGGTTAGTATTTTCTGAATGTGTTTTCTAATTTTAATTTTCTCTAATAGTGATTGTCACAGATATTATAGTAATGTTTGTACATTTTCAGGTACATATAAACGTTCCGAAGATGAGACTTTTATAGACATCGGTTTTGATGTTAATGGCACAAATCACTTGGATGCTAAGTTGGGTTACTCGAGGAAGAAGTTCAATCACGGATACACCTATCATCCTGTAGCCCAATTAACTATCAATAAGGAACGCATTTTAGCCATTTTAGGTATTTCGATACGTACAATTGCATTTATAATCGAGCAATTAAAATTTTATACTTATATAATTAATTTTTTCGGATATCTTCTTTTAAAAAAATAATTTAATTTTCTTTGCTAATTATATTAAAATTTTTAAGAATCCAATTAGTTATTACAATAATATATAATAATGTACTATAATTATATTATAAAAGAAGAAGTTGAGAGATGCAATACTAAAAAAGTTTGAATTGTCAGGTACCATCAGAAACGCACAGAAAAACAACGTTTCCCAGTTTGACATAGACCTGACTTTCCAAACGAAGAAAGTCTGGAGCAAATTAGACGGCTACATTGTCAAGCGGAATATTAGTCTGGCCGGCGATTTTCGACTTGACTATCAGATTCAAGGTATGCCGAGGAAGGAGACCCTCCATTTGGAAGTTTCGCTGGCTAATCGCTCGTCGAAGACGCTAACGCACAAGGCTGCCGAAATGAAAATGCAGTCTTCCGCCTATCCGCAACTGAACACTATAATAAGCGCCTGGTACCAGCAAGCTCTCGGCCACTTGGAGCTCCACGCTGAAGTGAATTCCAATCCGCATCTCAAGGACGACCGGCACAAGCTCACGGCACAACTCATTGTTTCCTACTCGAAGACGTACTTTCAAAACCAAGGCACGAAAGTATCCGCGTTGATAGCCGTCACCAAACCTATCCAGAATTTGGACCTCAAAATGGGAATCAATCACCACGTTGTTGGACCCGAATCGAAGACCAGTTTGCTCATAGGATACGCGCCAGGTAAAGTGTAAAATTCATAATTATTCATGTAAGTGAAATTTATTTACCTATAGGAAAAAGTCTAGAGATCCTGTATTTGCAGGCAAGGAGATCAGTCTGGTCGTTAACATCAACATGCCGCGCGGCTTGTTATTTTCTATGGAAGGTCACACGAATCTGACGATCCCGAATTTCAATTCGATGCTGATCAACGTGGGTATCAAAGAGCGTTCGCAAAACGAGTACGACTTGGAGTTCTCCGGAACGTGGTTCAGCGGCCACAACATGACCGCGCGCGGTGCTTATTCCGATCGATCGTCGGCCGTCATTATCAATCATCACCTGAAGATGATCTTAAAATCGCCGAGTTTTGTCAGTCCGATTCTACTCAATTGTCACTTGTATCAGAATCACAGCGATCTTAAAATCAGTCTAAACGCCGAGCAGATGGACTACGATAAATACGCCTTTATTCTGAACCACACAGTGCTGTCGACGACCAGTATGATATCCTACGTGGAAGCGCGGTACCGCGGCAACGTATATTCGGCGATGACGAACGTCGACACCACGCGAGAGATTCGTGTAGAGCTACACCTGGACAAATGGCGGGATGTGCATCTGACCCTGAGTGGTATCAACGAGGAGGACCGGCAAGAGTTTGCGGCAGAAATCAAGTGGGACGCTAATAGAGATCCCGCCTTGAAGTTAGGCACAATGTTGCAGTTAAATAAGGCGTATCTGGTGGATATAACTTTTCCTGGGATCAAACGAAGCGCGATGGTGATGTTGACTTACCCGGGTCGACTAGTAACCGGTTCTTGTGACTTGGTCGTACGTAAACCACACAGTTATCGGGTGGATATTATTCTGGATTGGGGTTCGGAGAGTGCAATCAAGGCGTCGCTCGGCACGGACTATGTTGTGCAACCGGAATTAATTACTGTCAAATTGGAATCGCAACTGCTGACGCCTTTTGAAAACTGGAAAAAGACCGCCTTGAACGCGAAGTAAGTACGAATGCGGTATATGAATTGTTTTATACGTCAATGGAATATTTAGAACATTATTATATTAATAATAATTAAAGATATAACAAAATTAATTAAAAACAATTATTAATTCTAAGATGTAATGTAAATGATTAATAATTTAGATTTTATTTATTTCTATGTTTGTTCTCTTTGCAGATATCTACAACTACCGAACAAGATCCTAGCAAGCAGCAGCGCTCACTGGAAGGACTCTCAGCATATGATGGCGGAGTTCTATGCTAGTGTGAACGAGCACAAGGATCTGAAAGAGTGGTCAGCGAACTGTGGCTTGATCAGTACTATCCATGCCAACTCATGGATGACTGTGAATATCACTCACAAGGTGCTACGCTCGCAAACGGCGGACACACACATGTTGATTAAGTACAATCCTGACAAGACAATCGATGCGCGCAGCGTTTGGCACCTGGACAAGCAATCGGACGATGTGTTTAACTTGACCGGTAATCTGCATTTGTATTCGCCTCTGATAAACTACCAGAAGAGCGAGCTCAAGTGTCAATTGCGCCTCATGACCAGCTGGAAGTTTTATGGTGCGGCTAATCTTGATTTGGATAAACGCAAATACACCGGTCAACTAATCGGTGACCTCGTACGCTTGAAGGAGTCCAAAGTGGAGTTTAACGTTACCACACCACTGGAAAAGTATGCCTTTGTTCGTGGTAGATTCGGTCTGTCGGATAGCAATCACCATATGGTGGCGGAAATTGTCACACCGAGCGGTCCATTGGGTGTTGAGGCGTTGTGTCAAATCTTTACCGCCGCTTATGATTTCAATGTCAAGTTCATGCTGGCGACGCCCATCGACGCGTTACAGAAGGCGTTGGTGGTAGCCAAGCTGAATAGACGTGAAGCCGACTTCAGGCTCGGCTTTAACAACATTACAGCTGGCTTCCTCGGTACTTGGCACTATCATAACATCACTGATTTCGATTATAGCTACATAGTGCTCACGCCTCTCGAGGGCCTACAAGAATGTAGCGTGATTACAAAGTTGATTGTAACGTATACGGAGCTCGAGGAAATGTTGAACGTAGACACAGAATTCTCCGTGAGATTAGCAGAAACCAAACTCGGCATCAAAGCTAAGGGTGGACCAAAACCACCACCCATTAAAATTCCACTGAAAGCAGGGATTATGACATCCACAAGCGATTCCGAGTCAGCAGAAGAAGAAGAAGAAGAAGAAGAAGAAGAAGGAGAGGACGAAAATGGTCTCTTTTGGCGAGGGGAATTGCAGGTAAATGAATAAATAAACTATGATTCGAAAAACTTAAGAGGATTTAAAAAATTTTAATTATAAATATTATTAATTAAAAATTTAAATATTAATTTATAACTGAAATTATCATAAATTAATTAGAAATTTTAAAAATATATATTTATTCTCTTAATAGAAGAATAATTATTAATTTAATGTTATTGCTAATTAATTGTAATATATATATTTATTTATTTGTAGATATGGCTTGCAGTAATTCCGAATATATTAGCAGAATTAGATATTGATACTGAAGATTATACCTATAAGATACTAGGCATAATACAATTGCCACCCGAAAAAATCATCATAGAGGACAACTTTTCCATGGAAGATGTTTTTCATATAAAGAATGATTTACATATTGATCTAACATTCGGCAAAATTAGAGAAATAACATCGTTGTACGCGTTTATTGTCGATATGGAAAATCTCTCCTACCTTATGGATATGAATGTGAAAGTCAGACAAAATACTACGTGGTTAGAGGTAATATTTTTAATTTGACGCTTTATTTGATATTCTCATAATTGACAATAAACTATTGAAATGAAACTCTATTAAGCACATAAATTTTTTCACAGACTGGATTTCATGGAAATTATACGCATAAAGTCAATAAGATTCGAAAGGCGCATTTGGTAAAATTGAACTTAAAGACACCTTTAGAATTTCTCAAATCTTTCGATATTAACGCAATCGTAGAAATCGAAGGCAATCTATACGGGGGTACGATTATCATTCGTGGAGAGAAAGTGTATTTAGATGTACACGGAAATGTAAAAGTGAGTCTTGCACAATTTTTTTTTAAATTTATAGATGAATATATTTGAAAATATCAAAATAAAAAATTCTATTTCATTTTGCGTAGCTAGAGCAGGCTTTGCTGGATATGATGGTTTCGGGTCTGATTGATTCGCCCGTTATGAAAATACCGCAAACCATAATTGCTGTAAAAAAGGATTTCACCGGAGATAGGAAGGAAATTAAGTTCAACGCGAAGATGGAAGAGCCAGTATTAAAATATGTAAAATATCAATATTTATTTGTAATCTGATCAAAGTACAAGTATAATTATTTTATTTCGTTAATTTGATGATTGATTTGATTTTTATAAAGATTAAATTATTATTAATTAAGTAGACTTAAATTAAAATCCAATCGCTATTTTTTTAGGTAACTTTTGAGTCCGCTTGGCAATTAGACGAGCATCTCATGGAAGTTTCTATGAAGCTGGAAAGCTGGATAAAAGCTTTAAAATCATTGCAAACTGACATCCTCTACAGCAATATGATGCGCGTAAACAATACTGCCAAATTAAATGTGCACGTAATACACCTTGGTAATCAAGAATATCAACTGATTGGAAACTTAGACCATGACAAGATCAACGCCGATCTACACACGCCGTTGTCGGAAAAGCCCCACTTCCAGTTCCGCGGTGACTTAAGAGAGATCAACGAATCATTGTATGACATCAGGGGAGAGCTGAAGAACGAATTGCAAGCGAAATCTTACGATGTCAGCACTGTCATTCTCATGCAGGATAATACTGTCGCTTCAATAGATGTGAAGGCCGAGCCGAAAAGCGCGAACACCAATCGACTCATTTTGAGACTGAAGAATAAGGAATTCGGTCTTTTACTGGATGTCGATGGCGGATCATTCAATGGTACTCTCGACGCAAACGTGCTCAACAACTTGAATTGGGACGTGAGAGGCCGCATGGATATCCAACAGGCTGATAAAGTGATGAATAGTTATCAACTGGGTACCTTTATGAACGTACAAGTAAACAGCAATACCACTCTATATATTCACGCCGAGACACCCTGGGACGACATTAGGATCCTGACGGTGAAGGGCAACATGATGCTGACCAACACGAGCGGTGACGTCCGGCTGGACCACCGACTGAACAACGATCGATGTCAGGCGACCTCAAGATGGAAGTTGAAGTACATGGAGGACATGTTAATGAAATTAATCATAGGATACGACACCACAGACCTGGGTAAGAAAGAACTGTCCACTCACGTGTTCTTCAAGAACCCCGGCCGATTGTACAGGAACGTCGACATGGGCTTTGATCTGGACATCGACCGAAAGGCGTGGGAGTTTGAGACTAACGCGACCATTGGTTTCCGCAATCAGCAGAACATTGACGCGGTGTTTGTCGTAAAATTGCCACCCCCGAACAATGACGATCATCGATTCCTGATCAGCTACCACGCAAGCAAGGAGATGCAGGATATCTCTTACGTGGTGGGCTACAACACTGTTCGGACGAAGAGTAATTACGCATCGGACGGATCGGTTTGTATTTTTTTAATTTAATAAGCGATGAAATTAATAGACAGTAAATTTGAATAAGTTGAATGTGAAATTTTAGATTCGAATGGCTACGCGTGACATTAACGGACATTTCCGGATAACTTGGGGATTATTGGCTATACAGTCTGTCAATAATCTCTTTAATATCACCTTTGACAAGAAAGAAATTGAGCTCAAATATTCTATATACACGCCTCTATTTTTGGAAGAGGAAACGGTGGTGCTCTTGTTCAATTACGACGCTAATTCTAACGAGAAAAATTTGATTAATGCCGATCTCTTCTATCCTTCAAGACGACAAATTGGAACTGCGAGAATAGTTTACGAAAGTCTGATTAATGTTAACGGAACCGTTAACGCTTCGATATCTCTGGAACATTTGTCATATGTTGGCTGTAATTTTGTTATACTTACCACTCTGTAAGTAAATTTACTATATAATGAGATAAATTGCAAAGAAAACAATTAATTTTATAATATATAATGTTCTAAAAATAAAATTTTGTTATAATATTAATTATATAACTATTACTTTCAAGAATTTTATCATATAAAAATAATATTCTAAGACATAAAAAAAATATTTGTGTATTTTTTTAGAATATTTCTTTTATTTTCTTAATTTCTCTAATTATTTCTCTTTCTATATATAGGAAACAGAATAAAAGATTCGTCGAGTTCTTCTGGCCTAACAATACAGCAATGTTAAATTCCGATTACAATTACCACAGCGAGCGTTTGGATTCGAATCTGGAGGGCATTTTGCACGTAGAAGTCCCTCTGAATGCTCGTCACATCGGTATTCTAAACTATGGCTATAAGAAACGTCCGCAAGTCACCACTGGCCACTCGACTTTGACATATAACAATCAAAAGGTGCTGCACACTCAATATAATTCAAAGAGCGAGTCCCGGGCTGGTTTTGACAAGGATCGTATTCAGATCACGGTGGAGAATATTTATAAACCTATAGGCATTGTCTACGTAAACCAATATGAGTACAGTGGTGGAAACGAGGGTACCAATTATCCCACTGTCGAGTTCAAACAGGTGAACATCTACCGATTGGACAATAGCTCGGCGTTCAACATCGCCGGCGAGTCCAGAATCCGGACTACCCACACCGGCCAGAATATTTATCTGAAGGCGATGCACTTAAATAAGACGATCCAGTTCAAGACAGATTATCAGATTCTGTCCGGTGAATTTGATCAGACCACCTGGTTGAGCCTGGCTGAGGACGCCTGGGTGTCCTACCACGTGAATATCCTCAACAAAACTACGGAAGATATGGACAATCAGTTCCTTATCCTTAGTTTCTTCTACCCACAACGGAATTTTACCCTGAACGGCTCCTATAGGATCACCAGCGACGAGGTGAACTCCGAAGCTAATTTACAATGGGAAAGTGACGATGAGAAATTGAGGAACGTTGGTGCTGCCTTTGATTGGATGAATATCACCGACATATCGATGAAGAGTGAGCAGCACGCCGTATTAAGTTTTAATCATCCAACCTTCGAAAAGAACATCACGTTAAAAGGTGTATTAATGAGAAAAGACCACAGAGATCTGCTGGACGTCGTTTTTACTGCGGATTATTCCAAGAACGAGGACAAATTGTTGACGTTGTCCGCATTGCTGAGGGATGAAAGCGACGAATCGAACAAAAAGTATCTGTACAAGATAGCCGGCAAACATATCAGCACTCAATTGAATCTTAACATTGAAGGATTCGTTCATAGAGAAGAATATGTGCTGCTCCAAACAATAAATCATGCTCGATATAAACGCGGTTATTTGCCAGGTGAAACTGGGGAATTGATCGGTCGGATCGATCGGAAATCAAGGGAAATAATCTTTCGGCGAGTAAACAATGACGCAGTTAAATATTTCGCAATTGGCTATTATCCTACGCCTTCTCAATATATTGTAAATGGTAGCGTTATTAATACACCGGAACTTAACGCCACCGGCATTTTCTTCTTGGACCCGGATGAGAAACTCACTTGGATGATGGTGAATTACACACCTGGTAAATAAAGCTTATAATAAAAATCTTACAAATATTTAAAATAAATTTTATTTTTAGATCTTTTATTCTGCTTCTGTTTTTCACAAGAGAAATTATTTTAAAATTAAAATTGAAAAAATTTTGTCTTTAACTTTTCTTTTATCATTTTAACTTTTCTTTTCTCATTTAGCTTTTTATTTTCAATATTTTTCGTTTTGTAGATGCAACAGTGAGCTTAAGAATGCACGGTAACATTCCGGATGCTCGAAACACCATATTCAATATTTGGAGAACTTACGAGGATGACTTAATAATCTCGGACGTTTCTTTCTATCTGAAGCTAAATCATTCGAGGCTCATCACTTCAACTTTACGATGGCGACCCGAACTTAAAAGTGACATTATTGTAAGATAGTTTTATTGCAGATATTCACACTTAATGTTAAATTTAATTTAATTAACAATGATCATTTTATTGTTAATAGACCACAATAAAAACAACCTACAACGAAATGTGCGAAAGCGTAGATAATGATATTGATTATTGGAAGCATTACATAAAGAACGAAGTAAAAGATACTATTATGGATATGTGGGAGGACGCTCAAGAAGACATCTCAGGATTCCTTGAGGATTGGAAGTAAGTATTAAAATCTATATTTAATATTTATCTATAATATATATTATATATAATATATTTATATCATTATAAGATGTTATAAAAAATATTAATAAAAAATACAAATAATATATAAATGATGTAATATATTGTATATGATCATAATAGAAAAAATATATAAAATAATTATCTACATTATTTAATACTATGCTGTAGAAATTTATGTACAATTTATAATTTTCTTTTTTCTTTATTTTTTTCAGTGATTTAAGAATTCTCGAGCATGATTTTGAAAAATTGAAAATATATCTCAACGATTCTTATAACGCAAATGATTTTTACATCAAAGATATCGTCGGTTTCGGTATCTATGTTATTGATGAATTATCTCTGCGAAGTCATATTGAATCCCTTCCTAACATCCTGAATGAAATCTGGGAGATAATGGGCGAATCCGGGGAAGCTTTGCGAAATTCATTACTCTGGTTAATCGAGACCATCAAGAACGCCTACAGTAAAGTATCTGAGATTACGGCTGCTGTGCTGAGAGGCGATTCATTGTCGCAGGTAGCGAATATAATCGAGAAGCTGATCGAGAAGTACGACATATTTATCAAGGATTTGCACGTATCTTTCATCAAGTACATCGAGAATCTCTGGGACACGATTTTCTTGTCCCTCTCGGACCAATGGTATCGCTTTTTGAAATTAATAGAACCTTTGTTCATCCGCTTCGTCCATTATGTCGAGACGCTCGTGTGGAAGGCGAGCAAGGAGATGCTGGACTTCTTGTACGACCGTAAGAAAGAAATCATCACGTCGCCGTACTTCGATCGTTTTACTAATTTCACCCATGACATCGACAAGATCTATCGTGACACTAAAGCGAACGATATAGTGACCAATATATATAAATACTCGGGTCTGATAATACAGTTCGTGAAGGAGCGCTACTTCGCTTTCGTGCCATTCGGCAAGGAACTCAAGGACGTCGTGGACGAGATCGTGTCGGAGCTGAAGGAACTTCGGAAACTGCCGTCGGTTAACTATGCCGGGGAGAAGCTCGAGCAACTGTACGACAGAATCAGCTATTTCTGCGAGTACTTTGAAGTCAAGTACAGGATAGAGAGTCTCATCCGACTGGTGCACTCGAAGATTATGGACATCAGTCAGACAGCGCTGCAAGCTGAAAACCGCTACAGGGAAGCCAAGACCATGTTCATCTTCGATCCTAACGAGGGTCTGATGTGCCTGGAGCAGAAACTACCCATGTCCTGGCACGCTTTCAATCAAACGCCCGAATTCCACGAGATACCGGAGATTAGAGCGATCGCGGACATCAAGACGTACTTTGTCACCTCGAACACTACTTTCTGGAGTCTTTATTATCAGTACAAGCCATACTCGGAGCTGTCAAATTGGTTACCGCCATTCAAAGGTTCGTCTCGCAACGAAAGTTTAATAATATTTGAGTTTAGTGTCTAATATCGACCTCGAATTGAATTGAATTTTAATCGAATAGGTAAACTATTTTTAACAAACTATTCGTACTGTTTCAGCGCAAGCCATGATTATCGGTTCCCAGCATTATATTACTTTCGACGGACGTTACTTTGACTTTACCGGAAATTGTACCTATTTGTTGGCGAAGGATTTCGTGCACGACACTTTCGCAGTTTTAGTGAAATATGATCAACAAGATGAGGAAATTACCCACAAGATCATAGTGCTAATCGGAGAAAATGCTATCGAATTGGATCTCTTCAATGATGTCAGTAGAATTTATTATTACACATTAAATTTAAATAAAAATTTTACTTTTTAATAAATAAAAATTTATGTTTACTAAAATAGAAACAAATAAAAAATCCATAAAGTTTATTATTGCAATAACAAAACCAATTATTGTAATAACGATACAGAATAATTAATAATAATTACATCAAATGTTTATCCAGACAATGAAGCTGATCTCCCAGAAATCAGCGGACATCACGAGCAACTTGCAACTGCCGATCGAGCTGGACAACAGCACATATGTTTACCAAGTGGAGAACGTGGTGATGGTAGAGCGCAAGCACAACCAGTTTCGACTGGAGTGTAATCTCAAGTTCAACGTATGCACTTTGGAATTATCAGGCTGGTATTATGGGAAGACGGCCGGTCTCCTCGGCACGATGAACAACGAGCAGTTTGACGATATCCTGGGATCGAACAAGATGTTCCTAAAGGACACTGGAACCCTCGCTCACAGTTGGTCCATCAATGAGAACTGCGCCGACACGGCGAATCACGCTAGCAAGGTTCAACAGCAGGATGATATAGTACCCGTATTCTGCGACGAGCTGTTCGTGAACAAGAGCGCGGAGTTCGGAGTCTGTTTCGGCGTGATCGACCCAACCGAGTACGTTGACATGTGTCTGAATAGTCTCACCGAGGCCGAGGTGTGCACGGTGGCGATGTCGTACATGCAGATGTGCATGTTCCGCGACACTTATCTGCGAATACCTGACCGATGTACCACGTGCACTATGATGGATGGTAATCAAGTAGCTGAGGGTCGTTTCAAGCGGCTGGAGGGTGACAAGGTGCCGCGATCGGCCGACATAGTATTCATCATCGAGGCGAAGAGCTGCAATCGCGACATAAAGGTGAACGGTAGCATGGAGCTACTGATCACGCAGCTCAGTAAGGAGTTGAACGACCAAGGTCTCACGGAAAACCGATGGTCTTTGATAATATTCGGTGGCGATGGAGTGCACGACAGTCCCAGAAGCATCATCCTCGATGGACAGATTTTCACGAAGAACGTGGCGCGTTTTATCGACTACTTCGACTACGTGCCGATCGGCAGCGGCAGTCAGGACATCTTCGCCGCGATCGGCTTCGCTTCACGGCTCGTCTTCAGGGCCGGCGTGTCGAAGACTTTCATACTGATACCGTGCTCGCATTGCGAACCGGAAAGTCAAACGGTAATCCGAATTCTCAAGCATTTTAATAATAATTTAAATAATAATTTTTTAATTCTTGTCTATAATTAATCTTCCGCTTCAGCTGGAGTATTCCGTGTTACATCAAGTACTACTGGAGCACGATATTACTCTGCACATATTGATGGACGGCGACTTCGAATTTGAGAAGGAGAAGATCAGCAAAATTTTCTACGGCTTGGACGCGGCCAAGTCGTACACGAAGAAAGATTCCCGCGTTCTCATTGGCGATGTGGATCTGAGGAGACAGGTCAAGCTATCCAAGAACGTGCTAGGCTACTGTACACCGTTATCCCTGGAGACGAACGGCACGATATTCAGTGGGAATAAGTTGCGCCTCGAGAAATCGGCCTCAATCAAGAAGTTCGCGAGCGTCTTCGCAAAAAGAATTGCTGTAACAGCTGAGCCGAACAAATGTCAGTTCTGCGAATGCACCGCTGATAATAACGGCGTTACGCAGATGGAATGTATGCCATGTATATACCCGACGCCTGTGCACGTGGATTACGTGAGCGTACGTACAAAAAATGTTAAAAAAATCTAAGATATCCTTGCGATATCATGCAGGCATTTATCTTCGTCTGGAGTAAGTTTAATTGAATTTCTTTATTGTAGGAAACCTTCAACGAGTCACTCTCGATGATGCCATCGTTGGACGACATAGATTATGGCCAAATCGATATAGAGAACGACTGAAATATAATTAAGGAAATGCCGCAGCTAGATAATGCTAGATGCTAGATAACTCGCTGGTATTAGCCGTATTTATTTATAATATACCTTCTAATATAGGTAATATACCTACCTCCCTTTCCAATCCAAGATTTGTTTTGCAATAAATTGGGGTGTTGAATCTGGTTCGCATTAAGAATATCCATTGAAAGTGTATAAAAAGATAAGCACAGATCTGTGCAATGCATTATTTCCAAATAACAATTGAAAATCTGATGCCAAATAGGTCCTATAATTCATATTCTTATACGACCGCAATTCTTTTACATATCACAATTACAAGATATATCCATGGCATATGACAAGTCATATTTTAATATATAAAAATATATCAAAATAAAGCATATGCTATAAAAAATAAAATATAATGTTATGATATCGTTTGTATATATGTTAGACATTAAGGTGTAAACGTTCTGAAACCAAATTCATAATAATTGGGATATATAAGGAATATATAAGGCATAATCATTATGTAAAAGCACAACACACAGGATCGATATATAAAACTTTCCTGTCTATATATATTATCTGTATATAATATGTCCGACTTATTATATATATAAAAATTTAATGCAAACCGGGAAATGGCAATTGAGTTGCGTTACATCTTTCGCGTCTTGAAACGCATTTACATTTTGCTCCAGAGCGGAACATGGCGAGTATCTAAACTCTTTTACGCGAAATCCTTTCAGAGTGTAACAAAGGAATAAACTCTATAACTCATAAAGTAATCGAGAAAACTTAATAGCCGACGCGGGAACGAAATGTAGGAGACCGCGTGTTCCGGAAACTTTCGATATGGCCGTGATAGACTGAACGTCACAGTGTACATAGTGACGGCGAGACGGAAGAGGAGAACCGGCGATTAACCGAACACGGTAACGCTCGGCCTCTCGGTTTGGCCACTATTCATAATAATCATCAACCCAATCCGTCTGAAAGTGGTCACCTGGTCGTTGTGTCATGGGCTTGCAGGTGATTCGGCGCATCGGCGAACGTGAACTTCAATTTGTACGCCTCGGCCACCAGCACGCCAATCTCTGAGTCCGTCCAGTTTTGCGTGGGCAGGTTTTGTAGCATTAACATTAGCCCCTGCAATCGTGGAAAAATGATAATCGATCGAGCTTTATCTACGAGATTATAATAGAGACGGCAGATGGAACATACTTGAAAATCAGGTTGCAAGAGCAAGTGTCGCCTCCAACGAAGGAGGAATGCCGCGCATACGTAGAGCTGAAACGAGGCGAATCTGTCGGACTCCGCCAGATACGTGTCCCACAGTCGGATGGTGCAGTGAAGCGGGATTTCCCTGGTTAGCAAGTTGTTCATCCACCGAAAGGAGAACTGTAGATAATCCACTCCGTGCTGATGCAAATGTTGATGCAATGGCGCTAAAAGCGTTAAAATATTTAAAAAAAAAGAACAATCGTTTTAGATAAAGTAATTTGTAGCAGGATACTCACCATCGATCCTCTGTATTAGCTCCTTCAACTGGTTCACTTTATGCTGGATTCCCAATTGAGCAAATATATAATTGTCCTGTATACCATCCAAGAATTTAGACAGACACCAAAAGCTGTCGGCCTCGATAATATCACGTTGCTCCTTCGACAATGATGCCACGTCGTAATTTTCCAAATCTTGCCAGGCTTGTATCGGTATCGCCTCTTGCAGAAAGACCAAGAAGAAAGGTGTCACGAGGTCATTCATACCCTGCATAAATATAGATATATGAATTAATAACATTTAAACCTCTTTATCGCGTAATAAGTTGGATAAAATAATGTTTCTATTATCCATTTCTATCAATGCAGATTAATTTTAATCCCGGTTTGACTTATTTTTCATCTTTTTCTAATTCTTAGGATTAAAAAAAGATAGAAAGTAAGTTAAACCGAGATTAAAGTTAATCTGCATTGGTAGAAATAGACATATACCCTTAATATAGTTAAATACCTGGACATAACCTGACGCAGGATGCCTAATCGCCCAAATGTACAATATTCTCTCGAATATGAGCTGCACGGTCGTCTGCTGGAACAGCGAGATGAGCGGCGACATTCTAGGGATATCGATATGAATCTGGCGATACGTGTCCTGAAAACCTTCGTCCCGCTCGACGTCGTAATACTGCTTCACCAAGTTCCAGTAGTCCAATCGTTTGCGTTCCAACGCGGGCTGTCTACGTTCTAGATTAGCCGGCAAGTACTCCTGCAATGTTACGAACGCAGTCGCTTAACGCTTCGCGGCGGCATTCTACCGGGCTCGATAATGCGATGCGTTTACCTTCTCTACTTACAGACAATAACCGCCAAGTGACGGAACGTAATTTGGCAGGCACGCCCGACCACGATAGCTGCCTTAATTCATCTAGATTCAGCACGGACGCTTCCAACAGTAACTGAAACTTGTCCACCTTGCTCTCGCCATCTGTGTAAATTTACATTTTTTTTTAAACTCTGTATCTCAAGGACTGCTAAACATGTAACACTCAGATGTGTACCTTGCTCCTTTGAAGGTATAAAAAATTTATTGGGAGGATTCGCCTGCCTCAGCGGCTGTGGTCTACCGGGGAACTGCGTCGGCTTGTGCAGAGGCGACACGCCGTGCTTCAAATCCGCGTCCTCGCCGGAGTGCTGGCTGTTAATCATTTGCGGGTGCAGATTCACGTTGCGTAGATGCAACGGCTGCACCGCCAGCCTCTGGAGGGCCTCCGCCTTCTTCTCCTCGGGAATAATTTTCTGCTGGACCACTTTGGCATTCGCCGGCGGTGGCTGTGAACACTTATTGCCGGATCTATGACTGTTGATAACGCTGAGGGCCGCCGAGTGGCTGACTCTCTTCGATATCCTCACATCCGAGACTGTACAGAATTCATCGTCCCCTGAGTCCCACGCGTCATCCACGCTCTCCTGAAAGTCTTGAAAGGAGGTGGAGCCCCCGCTTCCACCTGTGCTGTGACCACCGCCGCTGCTGTTGGCCGTACCGGTCAGATTACCGGATCCAATCGCCGTGGGATTGAACTTGCCATGTCTAACGTCCTGCTTCAGACTCGGTCTTGGAAAGGATATCTCGATTAGTAAGTCAATCTGCGAGAGAACCCCAAGCAAAATCGTAAAGGCAGTACACACCTTCCTGGTACAGCCCGTGTATTCTTCTTCCAGAAAGACTGATGGGTCGAAATGGCTTGATAACCTTGATTCTCCATAGCGAAGGAAGGAAACAAAGTTAACTTGCACCTGGTAATCGTCCAATGCACCTGCCACAACACAGATTGTTCCTCATACCCTTGCAATGACAGCTAAAGGATCTACAAGAATTGAGAGCGCCCCTTGTAACATTACAAACAGTAACGTTTCATCAATGCTATAATTTCACACGCAACAACATAAATGTAACACAACACATATTGTACAAAAGTTACATTGTTAAGCAGGAAATTATAATATTGACGCAACGTTACTGTTAATTGGTGTTTACTATTCGCCATTGCGTCACAATTCGCGCAACAAAACAGATGCACACTAAGAAATTATGTAAGTTTAACAAAGAATCAATCTATTATCCCCAACGCGGGCGTTGAAGCCGCAAAGTCAACAATTCTAAGAAGTCGAAGAGTGACACTAATATGTTCTAATCCCGCCTAGAATTGCACACGTGATGTAACGTCGAGCGTGGCTGATCGACACCTGAGCAACTACAATAACGGGCGGGACGGGCGCCAAGTGGAGCGGAAGACTGAGGACGGATTCCTCGGAGCAACAACGCGCCGCGCCGTAACATATGATCGCCCGGTGCACCGACGGGGACGCGCCCGACGTCAACGCGTCGCGATGCGATCACACGGTCGCACTCTGCGCGGCGTCGACGGAGGAGGGGAGACGGAGACGCACACGTCAACGTGCCGCGCAGCGGGGAGTCGTCGTCGCTGATGCCGTGCCCGGATCGTGGAGGTTATGTTGCGTAAGTCGTGTCGAAATCGGCCGAGAAAAAAGAGCCTGCGGAACGAAGGGAAAAGGGAAGAACGAGGTGGAAAGGGACGTGGTGGAAAGGGCCCCTACATTTCTCCCGTCTGTGCAGATCAACGCAGCCGACGGATCCCGCGAGGTAGACCGCAGCCAGCGGGCCTAGTTTCCTGGCTGGCCGTCGGTGTCGTCTACGCCGCGGCGTCGCGACGACGACAACAACGTCGTCGTCGTCGTCGTCGTCGTCGTCACGCGAGATCGCGATCGCCGCGTTCCTCGCCCTCTCTTCTCTCGCGCGCGTCCAGGACGCTCCCGAAGACGCCGCGATCGGCGCGCGGCGACTCTGCACGCTCCCGCGGACAGGTACGCGATCACGACGTGCGACGCGGCCGTCCGAGTCACGCGAGCGCTGCCACCGCGAACCGCGGCCTCTCCTTCTCGCATCGCCGCGCTTCCCGTGCCATTTGTCAGCCGCGACGTCTCGGCACGAAACGGACGCGCGTCCGAAAGCGAGAGAAAAAGAGAGAGAGAGAGAGAGAGAGAGAGAGGCTTTGAGTCGGTTGTGTTTTATTTATTAGCGCTATTAGTAGCAGTTTCTTATATAATAACTATAATAATAACACGATTTGAATTATTGAATAATAACCACAGCTTGTTTTTGTTAACATCAAGTATAGATTACATTTTATTTTTAATTCTTCCTTAGTGATGTCGCTATTTTTTGACATTTTATATAATAATAATTAGACATGATTTGATTTTTTAATAATTAACAGATTATTTTGTTGCCATCAAATATGCACAGTACCTAATTTTTAGTTCTTATTGTTAATGATAATGTTTTTCGATAACCTTTTATAGATCAATATTTATTATTTATAGGCTTGGCTTGATTTTTTAAGCAATTAATGAAGTTAAAGTGAGATTAAAGTTAATTTGCATTGGTAGAAATAGATGATAGTAATTCTTGGTTAATTAAATTGATTCTTGAGCTGTTAAGTTTTTATTTAATGAGGCATACATTTTTAAATATTTTTTATATGTATATTTATATAATTTTTCTTTTTTAAAAAGATTGTTTAAAATGATTTTATATATACATATGTATATCCATACCTTGAGTGCTCTTCTGACAATGAGATACGTTGACTCGTGAATCATATCCGCGATACAAAACGCAGTATCGGTCATCTGTGACACGTGCACGCATTGCATAACAGTTTATATATCATTTTATATGCTTATTTTGTGTAAAGTATACCGAGAATATTCAATTTTTTTCACGTTTACGTATCGACAGGATGCAGACTAGGTATGCTAAGTATATTCATGATTCGACGGCTCTGGCAAGTTCTTCGCGAAACAAAAAACCGCGTGGGATAAAAACGAGTAGGAAGATGGAAAGAAACATGAGACGAATGATCTATATTTCGATAAATTTTAATAAATTGATCTTTGGAATCAGCGAAATACCCAGGATTTACATAATATGTAGTTAAAATGCATAATGTTTGATAATGTGAAAGACGCAAAGTTAGAAATTAACATTCGCGCATTCGAGATGATTATATATAAGTTGCATTATACTTTATAATAGAGTATATACGTTCTACTTTGTCGCATTCGCACGGGTAATCATGTAATTAGAATGACTCATTGTCAAATCGTGTCGACGTCCCTTTACTCCAAATCGTACGACCCCGATGCAACTCGTTGCAGATTTTAGTTTTAAATCGCCTTTTTCAAACATTCTATTATTATCTATGATATTATTGGATCGATAGACTTAACTTTTATTTCTTCCTCGCGACGGCAGAAAGGCTTATGAGAACTTGTTGCAATTTCTTTGAACTTCTTTTCCTTTTTTTTTTTTTACAGAATCAACTTGCAGATTCTCGCTGTCTCGGTGTCAATGCAAAACATTCAGCCGAGGGGTACAAGTACCTGTTTTGAACTCGACTTTGTCCTATTGGTTGATAGTATTGAAATCTCAATTTACCAATTAATCTCGAGAAGTATTGATTTTAGACTTGACAACTCGCTTATCGATCTAAAGTGTACTCGAGATACTTGGATATCTTTTCCGACTCTACATTTAAAGTCATCTTCTTAATTTAACTCCTTTGTTTTTCTCATAGAACGTAACGCGATCCGGATTGATGTCCTCGGGTTAATTGCCTTAAGGGAGATTGCTTTTCATCGTTATCTTCAACTTTCTGCAGACGGAACGATTCCTTGCGCTTTTCTCTAGATACGAAGCAATTTGCGAGATAAGAAATCACTTAAAAAAGGATATTTGTGACGCACAAGGCAGATAACACAAAATTTCCATGGATGCAAATAAATGCGATCGTAAACATAACATTATACCGTACATATTTTAAATCTGACGAAATCCAATGCGTCTTTAATCTCCGATTAGCTCAAACTTGTTTTCAAACTCGTCATCATTTAAATTACATCATTGAAAATCAGATGTCTGCGAAGAAGACGATGAGGAATTCTTTTTAAACTTTAGACGTATTTTACACGTCTGATATACATGCGTCTCTTTAAAAAGCATTTGATCTTAGAACGTTGATTCTACTTTTTCTCCTCATAATTCTTTGCCTCGCATGGATTTAATGACCATTAGTCCGAGCATCGATGCGTATCTAGGTAAAAAGAAAATGTCAGAGAATGAAAGCGTCAAAGTTTAATCAAACGCTTAATCCCAAGTAGAACAGGAAGGTATGATAATGTCAAAGTGACGTCAAAATGACGAGAGTGCGATTTCAAAATTCACCTATCAATCATAATTCAATCATCTTTTAATCTTTTTTTTTATAGTTTTGACGTCATTTGAGATCACTTTGACATCATAACTTCCCAGTAAATACAAAGTAACAATAACGTAACGTCAATGTTATAATTTTCCAACTACAATGGCTACGTTCCATTTAACGCTCGCAATGCTCGCGAGCATCGTTGGTTCTTGTTTAATATTTGATGAACAACAAGGATGAAACGATTCCACGAGCGTTGCGAGCGTTAAATGAAAACTTACCCAATGTAACATGTCTCGTATATAATAGTTATATTGAGTAGGAAATTTTAACATTGACGTTACATTATTGTTACTTTGTGTTTACTGGGTATCCCCAGGTAGAACAAAAATTATGACATCAAATTGACGTCAAAGTAATGCTAAAACGATAACATAACATAATAATAGCATTTTGGAGTGACTTTTTGTTTCTACCTGGGTTCCCTCTCTATCAATTTAAAGAGCACTCCGATCGCGCCGCTCAGTGAATCCTGAAAGCATCGCCGTTTCTCCGCTCCAATCCGCTCATTGTCACTGATCCTGAGCGCCTATCGTCCGCGGGCGGTCACGTGCCGCCACCGTCGCCGCCGCCGCCGCCGCCGCCGACGGGCTCGTCGCCGTCGGCCGTCAGTGGTGCACGCGACGCGCTCGTCGTCGCTGCTCGGCGTTCCTCGGCGCTGCTCGGTAATCGGCCGGCTTCACGCGGCACGGGGGCGGTCCCGGCAACGGTGTGTCGGAATCATCGCGCGTTTTCCTTCCCTCCCGCGCGTCCCCGACGCGGATCTCCGCCGGCGTGTTTGCACACGGCTCTGCGGATGACGCGGATGGAAGGTGACGGTCAGGACGTGTGCGGCCCGCTTTCTGCTCCGGCTTTACCCCGTTTCCGCCTCGCGGCGGCGATCGATTCTCTCGTCCAGCGCGGCGCGGCCGAGGTGTCCACCCGCGCCCTAGCGCCTCACGCGCGGCACCTCGCCGCTTTTAACGAGGCAGGGCGGGCGGACGTGTGCCGCACGCATCGTGCTCTATTTTCGGATGAATTATTGATGGAGATCGACCGCGCGCGCGGTGATTACGCGCGTGTATATATAGTATAGTAAACGGGAACGCATAATCGCGGGGCTTCCGAGAACCGAAGGGCAAATCGGGGTTTGTCGTCCGTTAGGGTCAAGCGTCATCACCCCCGGCGTGAGATAATTAATTTCGAAGGAGAGAAGTTCGACGAGGGCCGTTCCGATGTATCCGCCTGTCGTCTGAAGTTCGCCGCTTTCCGCCTTTCCCGCCCGGACTCACGTGAGACGCGGACAATCGGAGATAAGCTGTATTTATTAGGGTTGAGGGTTCGCTATTATCGCGACGAGGTTAATAACAAGCGGGGCATGTTGTTGCACGCTCCTCACGAAATTGGCATCGAATCGGCACTGCGATATCTCGGCCAAAAGTCGTCGATTTCGTGTCGCCGCGACGCGCGAAGAACGTAAACACGGCGGAGTGGAAATGTCAAAAGTTATCTGAGAAATTCTGCGGAATCGGTCATTTAATACGTCGAAGATTAAACATACAAAATATATAAATTTATTTCCTTGTTATTTATTGCATTTTTGTGAAACAAGATTGCGATTAGGCAATCTTATTTTTCCGCGGCGCAATCACGCGTGCGAGAGAGATGTCAGGACCCATGCATACGGTGACCATCCGTCCTATATCGTATAGAGGACAGTCCTTTATTTTAGGTCTGTGGCCCTTTAGATTCTTTTTTTTTCTTGAAACTCAGTTTTATTCTTTATTTCTGTCCTATAAAAAAAGCCCTATAAAATGTTCTATATTTCAATCTTCACTTTTGTATATTTTGTGTAATGTTTAACTGTTTAAAGAGGAGTCTTTTATATATAAATGTTTTAGTTTACAAAATTTTACTTTTTTCATATAAATAAATATATTCAGGGAAAAATATTAATGATAAATTTACTTTGTACTTGTTTGTGGAAGAAGAGTAGGTGATGGTTTATTTTTCTCAAAGAAGTATGGTCACCGTACCTATACAGCACAAAACTTGCAGTTACATTGTAATATTGTTGCAAGGTTGCAATCTTGTTGGAACATTATTACAATGTAACTCTGTACAATGCAAATTTTGTGCTGTGTGGAGAGACTTCCCTCTTTTTCTCTCTCTCTCTCTTCTGAATCATCAAATCACATCTCGAGTCGCCTTTTTCATTTCCAGCGCAACGCACGATAGGAAATGGAAATTGTCGTCCTGGAGGAGGAAAGAGAATTCAACGGCCTATCGATCCGCTTATCTCGCGGCGTATCTTCTAAGCGAGATCTTATCGCGGTCTTATCGTGCCCGGACGTGGATGCACTCGCTGCGGACATCGCGGTACCAGCCGCGAAATTCGTTGATAAGAAGCCTCTCCTCGCCGGACGAACTCTTCGCCACTCTTCGTGCACTCCGCGCCCGCGAGTGTCAGCGCGGGATTCGCGAATGCGCGCGCTTTCTCCGTCCTCCTGCCCCCGCTTCGTTGCCGTGCGCGGGTTTAGGAAATGTAGGTCTAGCGTGCCTATACTTTCTTCGTGGCAGTCTACTTTCCACGTGCGCAGGGTCCGAAATCGCCGTTCCTTGCCGGTCGCCTCGGAAGAGAATTCCATTCGCGGAGGTCTCCTCGAGAGCCGCTCGACGACATCGCCTTCGAGCTGACTTCCCGCGTCCTCGTGCGATCTGGTGAGACCGGCCTCGCCGCGTCGGGGTGCAGTGGCGAAGGTCCTTCGTTCAGGAGAGATCGGAGTCTCTTCGCGTAGACGCGGAGGATTAGGGCCGCGAAGTGCCGTCCGTCGCTTTTGCGAAATTTTGAGAAAGAAAAGAGAGAAATCAACGGTCCCCTTTTCGCCGTCGCACGCTTTTATCGCGAGTTTCTTGCTCCCTTAACGCTCGCGGGGCTTCGCAGCCCCATTTCGATTCGCAGCGGCCAGGTGAAATTGGTGAACGGAACTTGTGCGCGCAGCGGCGAAAGATAAGAAAGTTAAATTGTTTATTACGCGCTCGGATTGAGACGAACTTTCGTTCACGACGAGTCGATTTCTTTAGTGCAACAATAATATTTCTACGGCGATAAATGCAAATCAGGTGGAGGCCGCGCGACAGCGTGTCTATTTTCAAGTAGTCATTTAAAAAAGGCGATTAGATTAAGATGAACTTGAAGTTAAAAGTGTTATACGAACGGCACGAGGCGAAGACTCTGTTTATTAAATGACCGCGCAATTGTGTAATGTAGGCAGTGTTTCTTTGTGCCCGTTTCCCTTATCATCTATAATCATCCGTGTAATTATATCGTTACTGCTCGCCGATTACGGATAATATCTACTTTTATCTAAGCACTATTCAAGGCGCTATTATACGGCGTTTCTTCGTATGCCATAAGCGTCCACATTCGCGAAAAGTTCTCTACGTTCGTTGAAATAAATTTCTGGCCATATGCGGTCTTTACCTCAGGCGTTTATGTTATCAATTGATTTCATTATCGTTGTCCACAGGTCCGATTCGACACGATAAAACTGGAAATTATTTTTCTGCAGGTGCACTTACGCTACTGCTTGGAGGATTATTAACTTCGTGACTTTCTAAATGTAATTTAAAATTGATTTGCAACTTTCTAATATGCAATATTTTTCACAATGCCTTTTCCACCGGCTCTTTTTCTCTTTAACTCGTTTATCTTGATATAAAACCGGAATATAATTCTGTAATATGTTTAAAATGATATAATAAATAATTTATTCATGGTATAACAGTTCGATTTTTAATGTATAGCTTGAAATAGGTTATAGGAAAAAAAACATTTATAATTATAAAAGAAAATTAATTTTGCAAAATTATCTTTGCAGAACGGTTTCCTAACACTAGCTAAAAATGTCGGATATTGAAGCTGATGACGAGGTAAATAGAGTTAATTGTTCTTGCAGACTTTGTTTCCGTATTATATACTTACCTACTAACTTTTTGCATTTCAGTTTCAAGATGCGCAGGAATCATTACCACAGTACGTATTATATATCTACCTTACGTCATGATTTTTTTTCTACTCTACAAATTTTTCCAAGAAATTTATCCAAGAAAAAAGTTATTTCTTTAAAATCATTTCTATTATAATGTGTAATTGATTATCTATTATTTTTTAATACGTTAAAATATGTTAAATGTTTTTTTTTAAATATGTAAAAATGTTTTTTTTTACTTATTGTTTAAAAAGGAAAATTATTTCTTACTTAATTACTTCTTAAGACTAATTTCCATATCAATTGTTTTCACATTATTTTATGTAACGCTTTTTATGACGCTGCTAATAAGAGGAAAAATTTTAATTCAGTCTTGCGTCCATGGACTTGGATACAGCGGTAATGGAGGCGAGAAAGGCAATTCACTATTTCTTCAACAACGATTTCGATGAGGCGAAAAAAATCATGGAGCCGTATGCAGACAGCAGCATGTACCATTCTTTGGGGGCTAGCGTATTCGCATTTATGGAGGCGCTTCTCACATTCGAACAAGTATTTCGATTATTCATTATGTTTCTTCCGTGCTGCTCCGAGTATTTTATTCATTCAGGCTAGAATCGCATGGTTTTTAACAATTCTATCATGTGTGATACGCAGAAACACATTGAGAAGGCATCGGAGATGTTGAAGCAGTGTATGAATGTGTGCTCCAAACAGCGAAAGCACACCACCATTACGCAGAACATTGGGAAAATAGTCAAGAAGATTAACTACGACAGTTACACGAGCGGTAATGTATCACATATGTAATGTGTAATGCAGTATGCGATATATTTGCTGCTTACGAATATTATCTAACAAAAATGACGTCCAATTTATTATGTAATAGTAATTTCAATAACAAGCAAATTTAAGCTTTAATTAAAAATAATTGTTGAAAATAATTATTGGCAAGCTATTACATTCTACATAACATGCGCTTATTAGCTTTCCTATCAATTTTAATAATCTACAATATTAATATAATCTCTGTTACTTAAAAAGCTATCTTTTATCGCATTAATATTAATAAGAATTGTTGCTAAGGTATTTTACAAAAAATTATTTTATCGTGGCTGATTAACCTGGACATAGCCATATAGTCTTTATTATAAAATATAGTGCATGAGAGGAATGACTGAGGATTAATCTTGCAGAGGAAGTGCATGCGGAGCTCTGTTATGCCGAGTCGCTCCTATTAAAATCGATGCTCACGTTTGTGGAGGACGAGACTCTGGTCAGCTTTGTCAAGGCAGGACTGAAAATTCGTACCTGTTTTTTGTCGTACAAGTAAATAAGTCACAACGAACTCTTGTCGAGTCTCGATTTCTCCGTCCATTCACAACTATTGTCTCTTGCAGGGAATGCATGACGATCCTGAAAAATCGAAAATGGGGAGACGATATTCACAAAGTGCATTTCGAAAGCGGCGTTCATATGGGTATCGGCGTTTTTAATTTGGTACGTATATAATTTTATTTTGATAATATCTATATCTCACTATTATATAATATGAAATATATAAGATATCTTATATATTTACAAAATTGTATTTTGTTCCAGATGATCTCGTTGTTACCTGCACGTATTATTAAATTATTAGAGTTTATCGGATTCTCCGGCGATAAGGTGATTAAAAAACTTGATCTTATGATCTTATTATTATCTTATATTATTTATTAAAAAGATAATATATGTAAAGTTTTACTTATCAATTTGATTGATGCACGATTAGGAATACGGTCTAATGGAATTGAAAGCGGGATTCGGCGAAAGAAGAGGTTTGCGACAAGTCCTTTGTGTGATGACTCTGCTGGCCTATAATTTGATAGTCACCTTCGTACTGAGTCACTCGGATGGTGATCTGGACTGGTGCGAGCAGGTGTTAGAGCAGGAGCTGAGCATCTATCCGAACGGTGTGTGGTTCCTGTTCTTCAAGGGAAGGCTGGAACTCACGCGAGGTAACTTCGAGGACTGCGTAGACTGGTATATAAAGTCGTGGAAGAGTCAGAATGTTTGGCCACAATTTCATCACATTTGTTACTGGGAATTGATGTGGGCGCATTGCTCGATGCAGCAGTGGAACAAGGCGGTCACGTACGCCACGATGCTGACGAACGAGTCCAACTGGTCACGCACTATTTACATGTACCAGAAAGCTGCGATCCTGCTTATGCAGAAACCGGGATTGTGGAGTACGGAGAAACAGCAAGTTGACAACCTGATGATGCAGGCGCCGACTTTTAAGCAGCGCATCGCTGGCAAATCGCTGCCGATGGAGAAGTTTGTGATCAAGAAGACGGAGCGTTACTTTGCACAAAAAAAAAGCCTAGTTGTACCTGTGTTCGAGCTTATGTACGTGTGGAATCTGTTCAAAATAATAGGCAAGCGACCGGACCTGATACTAAGCATATTCAAGACGATAGAAGAAGAGGAAAGGGAACTTAAATCATCACCGTAAGCTTCTCCAACTTCTAGTTTTTATTTTAGCATAACTGCATATAATAAAATATATAATTCATAAATGGCTTTTGAAACGAAAAAAAAGATTAGATTAATATTAATATTAAAATGAAAGATTAATATTAATTAGGCATACAGAATGACCGATAAAATTAAAAAAAGCGACCCAGTTAAAATGTTAAGAGTTTACAGATTTGAACGAAATATTATGGCAGAACATAAATTACTTTTGTATTAATCTCATATTCTATCAATATAATTTGACAACAAGTCTCTGTCATCTATCAATTTGTCATTGTATTCTATTAAAAAATTTTGTAATATTTTGTCAGTAAAATTTATAGTAAGATATTTGCTATTTAGGAATCTCTTTAGGGATTAAATAAAAATACAGCATTCCTGTTACTATTTTGTAATTATAATTTGTTTTCTATTACAAGATGTGTAACAGATGTGTAACAGATGTGTAACGTACTGTGCAGGAAAAGTGATTATCATGCGGATAATGAAGCGCTCCTGTTGCTACTGAAAGGTGCCTGTCTACGACAAATGCAGCATTTTTTATTGGCGGAGGAGTGTCTGCGAAGCGTTTTACAATTGGAAAAATCTATCAAAGAGGATACGTACTTACTTCCTTATGCTACCGTGGAATTAGCGTTATTAGCACAAGATCAGGGCGACATTCAACTGGCTATAAGCTTTATGGAAGATGCCAAGTTAGTTTTTTGAATGTTATATATTTAATATTGTTAATTTTTACAATGGAAATTAACTGCGTTTAAATTTCAGGAAAAGTTTTACGGGCTACTTACTGGAATCTAGATTGCACTTCAGAATACACTCGGATCTGATGACGTTGAACGGCAAGAAGAATAATAATCATACGATAAAAAAGCACGAGAACGATCATCGGCTGGAAGCTCTTGCTGCCAATAATAGTGTCATTATCGCGGGTCCAAGTGCCGACGAGATTAAAACATAGAAATGTTGCAAAGCGTAGCGGAGATCTACTTATCCTTACATAGGTTCTTTTATACCTTCCTAAATAATGTATTGTATGTATGACGAGGACTCTTTTTGCGAAGACGAACCGGACGATCGTTTTCTAACTTCTCTCTAATATCGAATGGCCTTGCGTGTAACTTTCGTCTGGCTTCGCTCTACATAGAGTCCGAGGATTTCACCAGATCTCTTTTGATGATTGGGCACATTTTCTAGCGCTTGATACTATAATTGTATAAATTATTTTCTTCCACGAGAAGATCGACGAAGTAATATATAAAAATGATATTTTGTAGCAACTGTAATGTTAATATATAAATTATATCTTGCGTGGGAGAAATAAGAATATAAGGTTCTTGCGGGTTTTAACAAGGATAGGGCATATATTTTGTAGCGATTAATTATCTAATATACGTATAATGAATTATTATCTATATAAATTATTTCCTTTTCAGAAAATCGACGAGGTTCCAATGTGATCTGTGATTGCTCTATTGTATTTGATGAAAGAATTAATATTATAAATAATCATGTTACGAGGCTGTAAATACGCGAATGTGATCGGGGATTGCGTGAATGGAGTAATAAAATGAATTCAGAGTAATATTACCTCTCCGAGCAATTTTTTAAAATTGTATTTCATCTATTTTGCAAAGTAAGAATTAAATTAAGTTTGATACAAGAACATTAAATTGTAAGATTTAAATTTAAATTATTAAAAAATATACATTTATAAGAATACATAATACAAAAATAATTTTAGAGTCTATATATATTTTTTTATAATTTATGATATATGCTTACAATTATAATATGTATTTTATATATGTATATTTAAAATTCAAGATTACACATACATATATATGGAAGAATATGCTTCCTAGGGATTCTACCTAACAACGTTTAATCCCTAGAAAATAACTCAGACGTAGGTTATGTCAGATTCGCGTGCACAACATTGTCAGACGTATTATTGAACGTGTAATCTTGAAGAAGATTCAGGAATAATTGCAATTAAACGTGGTTCGTTCTGAGAGAAGGAAGGACCACGATGTCTTTACGTTCATGTGAGATTTCATTTACGTTGACACTTAATTTACTCCAATATTAAACCAATCGATAATGTTCTGCAGTATATTTGTGATCACTGGCTTGTTTTACTTTTCGTTAATTTTATTTATATGATTATGATTTTGTGCAACTAATATCGACAATACGTCAATTCGCAAGATGACGTTCGTTACTGACTTTAACCAAACTTGAATTGACTTAATTGGAATTTGGATTGTCAAGTACTTGTAAAATTTTATTAATATGAACAAAATTATTAATTTGTTGCTGTCTAACATGTGAGAATGAAGATTAGATTAGGAACAACGAATTATAGTTAAGAATTTCGTTGTAAACGTCTACTGAGTGAATTAATTACAAATAAATTAATTTGAGTTTGATCTAACAATAAGTTGCACCAGAGAAGGCAAAAGTTCACCAAACGTACTGATTGCAGATTCGCTGTTGAGGGGAATACACAAAACGTACAGCAGAAAATTTAGCACAGCTATTAAGGTGAAGGATGAGCAAGCGGCACAAGTATGCTCGTTTCGCACGACGGAGAACAATCCGACGAATCACAATACGGACCACATTAACAGATTATATACAGTCCCGACAGACATTCAGCAGCAGCTCTTTCAGCATGGTGGCCTACCTGCCCTGTTCCTAAAGCAAGTCACCACTTTTCAGGAGTGCGCGTTTTTGATCAGGCAACCTGCGCTTGAAATTATGTCTTATCTCAATCAAACTGACCATACAAGACCTGTCAATAAATATGTACTATGTATCCTTTTACAGAAAATTCTTTGTTTTATATTATAAAACAATTCTCTTAAGTCTTATTTTTCTGTCGCTAATAGATTGTTCTTATAATTTGCATGTATGTTTTATATTGAAAAAGCATTAACGATTATACGTATAAACCTTAACGATATTAAAATAGATGGAAAATTTGGAACAGGAAAAAGTATTATATTGAGTCACATACTACACCATGCCTTCATGCAGAAATATATACTTATTCATGTCTATTGGGGTATGTTATCTTTTTACATAAATATGATAGATATATTTTTCGATGTTACAATTATACGAACTGTTGTTTGTTCTTCAGGTGCTCGGTGGTTCAAGGATATGAAAGAAATCGCAAATTCGGTATTATCCCCAGGCTGTATGGATCTGCCGATCGATGCTGGAATGTGGTTGAAACAATTCAAATCTCAAAACTTGCATTTACTTTCACAATTAGATGTACGTACATCTTGAAACTCTCACTTTGCCGGTTATATCTGACAGCTATATCTAACTTTGCAGTTCAAAACATCCAAGGATTATGTATGGAATCAACGCGAAACGACTTCACAAGGTACTTCTCTCCTAGAGTTTATCGACTTTGGTATAAATCGGATGAAGTACGCCTGTGGTGTGGTGGACGCGCTGATAAGAGAAATAAAACTCGCCAGTACTGCAGGGAAGTGCAAGACCCTGGTCATGATAGATGGATTCAATGCGTTCACATCGAGTCACACGCGCGTTTTTGACGACAATAAGACGATGGTTCTACCCAATAAAGTCACATTGGCGATACCGTTCTTGGACATAACGAAAAGCGACTGGTGTAACGGTGCAATTGTACTATCAGTAGACGAAAAGGCAAATAAGGTACGTACTATAATTTGTGTCGCATAACATTTATCTAAATAAAATTTAACAGATTACTTGGGCGCAGAGAAATGGAAACATATACTTAAATTAAAATTCACAATATCTTCAGCATTAAACATGGATGGATAATAATGTAGAAAAAAATCTTTCATTTCCAGGAACGACGGGAATCCTATCTTCCCAGATATTTGCTTGGCAAAGAAGGCTTCGAGCATCTGGATCCTTTCATACCCGTTTTAGTTGAAGATTACAACACTGCGGAATTTGACAGCATGATAGAGTACTACAAGGATCGTAAATGGATCAGAACCATAACACCCAATGGTCAGAAAGAATTAGAATTAATCACTAATAAAAATCCACTTGCCTTAATGGAGCAATGTAAATTCTTATAAAAATAATTGAATGTTAAAATATTTATAATAAAACTTTTAAAGCTTTTAACATCTTTAGTCTTTGTAAAGATCATTTTACTTTTTAGACATTTTATTTTTATCAATAGGAACATTTTAAAATTAAAAAAACTTTACTTTTAATATGATAGTTACTTTATTAACAGAGAATACAATGATACATAATAATCCAATCACCTGAAAGATATTTTAGCGTTTTTCATGTCGAGAATATTAAAAATAAAATGCTAATTATATTAATATAATAATTTGCATAAATGTTGCATTTCATAGTCACATTTTCTATGACAATATAGTAATCATGTGTGTTCACAAAATCAATTTAGCAAAGAGGTATCATTAACAATCCATAATTTTTAAAACAGAATCATAGTGTTAAATAAACCCAACAACATGAAAAAGACATTATAATGAATAATAATTATAAACTTTCGTATCAACTATTAAAAGCATAGACTATATTAACTGTTATTTTTGCCATTTATTACGTAAGCTATCATTAACTAAAGTTTGGCCCCACCCCCTCCTAATGGCGTACCGGATGTATTACATCCAGTGCCTTGTCGATGTCACCATTTTGTGCAACTAACAGATGGGTAAGCCATGCACCTTCGTTGGAGAATCCCATCGCCATCATCGTTTCTACAGCGCGTTGGATCTTGGGATTTGGATGATACGCCTCATTTCTTACTTCTTCAGGTAAGGGTGGGTAGATTTTCTGGTTTGATGACGTTTTCTCTGGCTCTGCCACGGGTGCTGACGGTGTAACCTGTGATAGTAGGATATACTGAACAAAGTTATGTATATGCGCGCAATAAAGAAGATTCAGGACTTATGTAGCCATTGATACTATTATTGGTATTAATCTACCTGATCTATCAAACTAAAGTCATTTAAAAAATCAGTTATGCTAAATTTAGAATTTTCAATGTTGTTAAAGCGAATTTGCATGGAGTTGCGAGTTTTCCAAGTTTTAAATCCTTTTTCTTTAGTACTCTGTACATGTTAAATTATTCTATTTTTTAATTATCTTAATTCCCTAACATTGGCGCATTATATTTTTTTCTGAATGTCATTAAACCTTTGAATTATTTAATATTTTACTAATCCACACGTTCAAATTATATACTATTTTATTTTACAGATATGCAAAACGTACCAGTTTAGGCATGCTTGCGTTCGAAGAAGACGAAGAAGTGGACGAGGTGCGGCTAATGCTGCCTTCGCGTTGTATCATCGTCCATTCCTCTGCTTCGGCAGCTTGTTCAGCAGAGGATGCTGCCGCTGCTGCTGTTGTTGTTGTTGTAGTAGTAGTAGTAGTAGGAGGTACGGCAGCTGTTGTTGCTGCTGCTGTTGAATCTTTTTGTGACGATACGTTATTCGTTGAAGGACCAGCTGCAGTACTTACAGGATCGTCACGCAGCTTCTTTCCTTCACCGGGGAACTTCTTAACTTCTTCCGAAGACGTAGACGGCGTAGCGTGAGGCTCGTTTGAGGCACGTTTTTGCGGGTTGGCCTTCGTCTGAGCGCTGTCGGGCTTGTTCTTAGTGGAATCGTTGTCGGCCATCACGGTGACGTTGATGCCGAGCGGATCCAGGAACTGCGAGATGTTGGAGATGTTGTCCTCGACGATCTTCAGCAGCTGCGAGAAAGAATGTCTGGTTGCTTCCTGCTGCGGGTCCTCCGTCGCCTCGGTTGCAGCCTCGGCGGACGGCTCCCTCTGCTGTTCCTTAGTCCGCTTCTGCTCGTGACTCTCGTCTGACGGACCAGCACAAATGTCTACGATGAAATTCTCCAACGAATTTACAATAGACGGATCAAAAAGGCCAAATTTACCGTCTGCGCGGAACAGCGGGCATCTTGCCACGCCACTTGCCGCTCGCTTGCTGCTCCTGTGTGGGCACCTACGCTCGTCCTCTTTGCAGTGCTGCGCCGCTTTCTTCATGAACTTGTGCACATGATGAGCGAGCCGACGGCCGTGATAGCTCGACCACTCGACCGGCTGTGACATACGGACCATATAATGCTGCGAATGATTGCCTTGGGTCATGCAGTCGGTGCACAGGTCGTAATCCCGACACTGCATGCACTTGAAGCGAAAACCACGTATATGCTTGTCACAGACGTCACATACCACACCGGGATGCAGTATTTTTTCTACCTTTGACAAATCTATCCCATCTTGCTCTGTTTGGAGCAAGACTTGTAACTTATAGATGTCAGATGTTTTACCCATCTCCTCTAATGCGATTTCCAATTCCTCATTAGTGGATATGGTAATGCTCTCATTCTCATCATCTATTAGTACAGAAGACATAAATAGTTAGTTGCAATCTTACACACTAGCAGCATTCTAACTTCTATTTAATGTACAAAAAATATATCGATTGCGACATAACATTTTCATATTACTACTTTATATTATATTTTATGCAGTAAAACAAATTTATAAAGCTTGACTGTGCAAGAATCAATTGAAATAATATCAAAAGTTGTTTCAAGTGCCTTTTATACTCGCTCCGTATACTCGCAAACAGGAAAAACAAAAGACTATTGTATTTAAATGCTATCAAACATTCTACATTAGATACGTTCCACTTATCGCTCGTAACGTTCGCAGAATCATTTCATCCTTATTGTTTAGCAAATACTAAACAAAGATAAAATGATTCTACGAACGTTGTGAGCGATAAGTGGAACGCACCCATTAAGGCTGCATTCATTTTGGGTGCACATGTGCTGAAAGGGTCATTCTATCTTTCAGCACGTGAGCGTCCAAAGCGAATGCAGCCTAAATTTCAGAGCCTCTTTGATCATTTAAATACAAACTGCAGTAAAAATTTAACAATTTAACATTATACACTTACAGACGATTATAAATTTTGACTTCTTGAACAATTAAGCTGTTAATGACAAAAAAGATATCTTTGTCTTCAAGGTAATACAATAAGTAAAAGAGAAAGTACATAAGAAGCTGAGCACAAGTATTTATTATAGGTAAGAACTTCAAATTCGATTTACTTCTACTGTTAAATAAACACATCAAAAATGTTATCAGCTCGCAAAAAAAAGACGCAGAACATTAGGCAAGATATGTACAAGGTCTTTGATAAACAACATCGAGTGCTGACGTCAGTCCAACCCGACGCTGTTGCGTTCTCCGACAAGGATTAAAAAAAAAGAAGACACAAAGAACTCACCTTTCCAGGTGACGGCGAAGCTCTTGCCCCGCAGATCCGGGAAGATGGTCTGCAGCTTCTCGCGCAGGTACACGAAATTTGTCGCGACGTCGGCGTCGACGCCGAATCTGCGCACCTCCGAGCAGGTCCACGGGTCCTCGTTCACCATGTACACCTTGAAGCTCAGCTTGGCCATCGTCGCTTCGGTTCGGCGCGTACGCTCAAAGTGACGGGGAAAAACGTTCCGAGGTATCGTGCGACACGTTCGCTCTCTCCCCTTCCTTCTCCTTTCTCTACTTCACCGACGTGGCTCCGTGGTAAGTCGCACGTCGTTTGTCGCTACGACGCCGCAGCCGCTCGCTTTTATATCCAATCGATAATCTACCTAACGTCCGTCATGCGGACGCGCCACCAGTAACTTCCGGTGACTCTGGGCGTCGCTTCAATTCTCGACTTTTCCGCCGTCGCGTCTAATTCGTTCTCTCGTTTTCTTTTCGCAGGCTCGTCGCGGGATTCGGACACGTCGGCGGAAAAGGGACTCGCCGGGAAAAATGAGGATTTCGGGACGAGACGGGGTCTTTTTCGTCGGGCGGATTCGAACGGCGGAAGTCGGCGCCCGCGCCGCCATTTCGGAGTGAGTCTGCCTATTTTGACAGATGGCGACCACGTGATTGCGTTATATACGATGATTCACGATGGATACGATAGTATCGTATGTGCTACGTAGTTGCATCATATCATAGAACATAACGATTTTCATGTTACCTTTTTTTAATTTAATAAATGAACTGTTCAAATTAAATATTTTATTAGACTATTATTTCCCTGGGAGCACATGTTGGTTTTTCATACGTTTTCTAAACGTTTCTAACATTTCAAATACTTTTAGGAAATGTGTATGAAACGTATATAAACCACCATGTGCTACCTGTTAAGACAAGTTGCAGGAATGTTTTCTACGTGGTTCTATGTGTTCTTTGCGTTTCTATGTGATTCTATGTGATTCTATGCGATTCTATGCGTGTAAAATGATTTATTCTTGGTAACAGTCGACGGAAATTTAATGTGTTACTGATTCTCAAGAGTTCTCGGTTTTGCATTAAAAATGAGTAAATGACGTGTATAGTAATTTGATGAGTAATATAAAAATAGATATGCTTGTTTTAAAACAAGCCTGTTTTAAAACTGAGATATATCCAGCTAATATAGAATATTCTAGTAATATTGCATCAATATTATAACTTTCTAGAATCTTGTAGAAATATTTTGGATTGGCTGAATAGATTTGCGGATACTAAATCTAAAGAACAGTGGAGATTATTGAAAATGTACTTTAATTATTTTACAATGTATATCCTCTTTTATTATACTTTTTATTTTATAACTTGCCATTATATTTTCGCCAGAATATTTTCTAAAGTATCATAATTCGTGAAATATTCTAAAAAATTCTAAAATATAATATTTTAAGATATTTCCCGATAATTGCCACGTGGTTTTCGATTACATTTCATCTGCAAGAATAAGAAATACATCAAACTAGAAGATAACATTAGGAGAATATTAATATTAATTTATTTATATTAATAAATTAATGAATTAAGATATTAATTCAAATTTATCCATGCTAATAA
>VBVQ01000506.1:14612-56173 GCA_011636635.1 Tetramorium simillimum | reverse complement strand
TCCTAAGAATTAGAAAAAGATGAAAAGTAAGTTAAACCGAGATTAAAGTTAATCTGCATTGGTAGAAATGGACATTAATTTTGAAATGAACCGAATATTGAGTAGAAGCAGTGGCAATCCATAGAATTTTACAATGCATCGTGTGCATTTATATTCAACAAGACACCTGTTCGTCAATGAGAGTCGTACGTTTCTTAAACGGCCAATAACTGGACAATTTACGCTATGACACTTAAGTCGGGCAGGTGAAATTTTGCTTTTCACGTGGCGGCCGCATTCGGGAGAAATTGGGCGAACGGGATTGCCTGCGATCATCGGCGGCTTCCCTCTCCGCAAATGAGACAATTTTTCTTTGTCGCTAAAGACGGATGGTCCGTCGTCCGCCCTCGGGACAATTCCAGCCAAGCCGATTTCAGAGGGACCCTTTGGTTCTTTTTAGCGATTCACTTCCACGAAAGTGCCGCCTATGCAAGCGAGCACAAAAGTCCGAGAGGGCCTTTATCTGAAAAGTTGGAACGTCTCACGGAAGATGACGGTGCCGCGCATTTAACTTTTATACCACCGGCGCTTATTCCACTGGACCTCGAAATCTATTCTCTGACCGGATTCTCTGCGGACGTCTGAATTCCTCCTGGCGCAGTTATTGTACCTCAGGTAGGCGGTTCTCGCTCGGCAGTGGTTTCGGTTCCTGCCGGAGTAAGTAGCCGGCGGATATCCGTGACTACTTAAGAGACCGTGCACGGTGGACCGCCGCGGCGCGGCGGCGGCCGATATGCGGTTTCGAGCGGAGAGAATCCTAGCTCCGAGAGAGGAGTCGATCTTAGGCTACGTTAGGTTGGGTTAGCGCAGGGCGCGACCACCGGCTCTCATGCCACCCAAGACTCTCCGCGGTCGGGTCGCCCCGTGTAGAACCTGAATCTCGAGGGTTCTCAACTCCTTCTCTCCGACTCCTTCGCCTCGCGAGACGATTCGCACGGGTACCCTCGCTCATTCTTGACCGTCGATCGGCCTCGCAAAAAATTCTGGAATGTCCGTCTCGTGTTTATGCCGCGCATGCGAAGCGTCTATAATAAGAGCGGACAAGTCTATCATTTGTAAGATTCACTTTCAGTATATAAAGTCGTCTTTAGTGGGACTTACAAGTTACGAAGCTGATCTATTTTCCTTCCCTCTCTAAATGTTCACGAGACACGTACGTCTTTGTGGCAATTTCTTCATTTAATTGAAGATTAGTCGCACTCGTTGCGAAATCGCTATTAAGAAAGTGTTGGACGTTCGCAGGACGAGTCGCGGAGTTCTGCTATATTTCGCAAACTCTGCCATCTTATTCTCGGCATGAAATATCTTCCGTCGTATATATATTTTCGTTCGGCGAAGCATCGTCATTCAAATTCGCCGAAATCCTTTTACGGACAGTTAACATACTTTACGTAATGCGTTACGCCACGTGCCCATTTTTGGCCAACCTCCACCAATCGTCATTAATTAACGCTCCCCGTCGTTGCATTTTTTCGAAACAAGTCCAAGAGTGTCAAGAATGGATGTAAAAATGGCCAGCTCCAATTTCCATATAAAGTATCCGCATAAATAAGCCTGGCTATTATTAGAAATTCCTACAAGCTTAATAATCGCTGTAGAATATCTAGCAGTTTCCTCTTTTCTAGAAAAAAAAATATTAAGTAGAAGACTACCGTTTTATTGCACGATGATTTGCATATAAATTGCAATCTAATCAAAAGTTGCAAATTAAGAAAACGATTAATAATGTTACCAAATTTCCGGAAATTTTAATCCGGTAATATTCATTAATATTTGGTCGATAAATCCTTCGCATCTAACGTTTGAAATTTTTAAATGTGGCATGGATTGTGGCATTAAAGCCAAAGTTTCGTGTGAGATTCGTTCAGGCCGTTTGAAAGAGTGGGGCGTGGCGAGAAGAGAGATGCGACCGGTGCAGTCAGCCGACGGTGAGAATGGACCGGCCGGCGTGTGAGAGTGGAGATCGATCCGCTATTCATAAGTCGGAGAGCTCGGATTTCGGTGGCGACGAAAGAAGAAGAAAGAAAGAGAAAGAGAGAGAGAGAGAAAGCAGCTCGATGCAACCGGCCGATGTAGCGGCTTTTCCTGCTTGTGCTGTGCTCTGTTGCTGCTAGTTCAATTTGTTGTTTAGATTCCCTCTCCCGAACTACTGTCAAGGCCAGAACTGGCCAACCGTGGCCTCGAAGGTCGCCGCTGCGCGGCGGTGAGAGGCGCTTAGAGAGGAACCTAATCGCGGGAGAAGAGCGGTTATAATGGGTGAAACTTCCAGTTCCTAGCTCGTGGTACCGCGGGATTCGATCAACTCCCCTGCTAATCGACCGGTATTGCTGGTATCGCTTGCAGAAAAAAAAACATCCATAAATTTCTGATTAATTAGACAGTGTTGCAGTGGTGCATAAACCTATCGAGTAGTATTTTGCATAAATTAAATTTGCGTGCGAAATTTAATAAAATAGATAAAATAGAGAAAATGTATATCGTATAGCGGTTTGCATCTTTTATATTTCATATATACCGCATTCCAGCGATATACATCTATTTTTATCCTTTATAGCTTTCTCTCATAACACTTTTACACCTTTTGAAATTTTCTAGATTAGTTCATGTTTGCGTATACGCGTGGGTATATATGCGTGTGCATTGATCGTCTAACGTCTCGGTGCGATCAAGGTTTTTAGCGCGACTTTCACGCTCTTAGCCCTGAACTGGAGAACATTTAGGAATAATTTGTAGCGAATTACGGGAATTCTCGAGGTCGTCGGCGAAACGATTACCGCGTACGCCGCGTGACTGAACAGATTAGACGTGGAGAGACGTGACCGTCACGTTGGCCTTATGACGACGCGAGGATTTAAGACTTTCTTGGCGAGTCCTCCTTTTATGTCCTCCTGGAAGCTGTGCCGGCTCGTCAAGGGGGAAGAATCGCCCACAATACGATCTAATTCGCAGAGACGGAAGAAACTCCCGGACCCGCGCGAGAACTTCTGCTTTCCTTCCTGCATTCGAATAGCGTCGCGGGTGTCCGCTGGGACACTGTCCGCCGCTAGAAAGTAAACGGAGTGGAATCCGCCGCGACGCCGAGAAGAACAACGATGTCGTACAATGTCGGCCGACGGATGACTTTGACGATCGACGGTGACTGGCATTTTGACTGAAGCTTTCCTTTTACCTTCAACGGATTTTCTAACACCGGGAAATTGGTCTGGCGCGTCAAAATGGTAGGATGCACCTGCACGCTCAACTCTTCGTCTATCAGCTGTTGTCCGGGGCCCGTTAGACCTACATCTGTCTCTCTATCTTGCAAATCTTTTTTTTACGTAACAGCATTAAACGATGATCGTTTGCAATTTCATTGATTAATAATACCACTTTGTGTTGAAACGATCGGCAAACGATCGTGGCGAGATCCGCTGTGTAAAAATAATCCATTATTAACACCGTTATCATAATTTTATTGCGTGTGTCATTGACTTTTATCATCCTCGTTTTTCAATTCGTTAGACTCTATTATTAATATAAGTCACGGAAAATAGACGTGGCATGTAATGGGCATTAGCCGGCTGAAGCGCGGAGAAGGTATAATCGGTATCATATTGAAAAGCGGAATCACGTGGCGATACAGGATTAATGGAAGGAATAGATATTTCTATACATGACTGGAAGGTTATACGTGCTGGATATATTCGCAGGGGCCATCGCTACTCTCACGTCAATTCTCCTCTCTCGGTCTCCCTTCTACCAATCATCTCACCCTCTTATATGGTAGAAGCACACGCGGTGCACTTTCGCGCGGCTCCGCTCTCGGCGAGCGCGCGCGGTGCGGCGCGGCGCGGCGCGGCGCGGCGAGCTAAAAACATCAAATTTACGCGATACGAAAGTGCCTGCGCACGGATCTGTGAAAACGGCCGCGCCGCGTGCGTTACTTTTACTTATAAATTTACATCGTCGACTCTTTTGCAAATAATAACCGCGCGGCAAGATGAGATACACACGAAAACGGGGGCGTCTCCGCACGAATGGCCGCGACGCGGCGGACGGACGTCGCGTCGGGCGCTAAATAGAGTGTACATTAAATGTTAAGCAGAGGAAAGTTAACGCGCGTTCCTGCTTCGCGAGGAATATCCTTATCTCGCGCGCATATCCGATGACGATACGCGCAAGAGATAAGAACAGGCTAATCGCCGCGTTCGTTTCACCGTAGGAAGTTGTGCGTATCTAAGCGCTGCCTTCGAATTAGACGGCCGACTTTCGTTTCCAGAGAATAAGCGGCCGGCGCGCAAAATCGACACTCGATGGTGAGGCGTGATGTAATTATTATCATGCGGCGCGAAAACCGCGCAAAAAGATTGCTCATTAGTGAGAACTTTGAAGCCATCGGTTTCCCGATTAAACACATTGGTTCCGTAATTTAAACTTCACTTGAATATACCCGCATATACCCGCAATGTAGTTTATATTTATACTTGTATGTTTTGCGATATAATTTAAATTAACATTGGCGTTAATTACGCAGCGATGTATAACGATTCTGGTCTTTTATGCAAAACACCTTTCCAGTTTCCATCTGTTCGCCGCGCAATTATAATTTTTTCTTTACTAAAATCCATCCGTATAATTTCTTGAAAATTGAAGAGAAAGCAAATTAAAAAGTATCAAGATTCTGATATCGTTGAGAGATTTGATATTCGTGAATCGCGCACTGCCGTGAAATTTTTCAGCGGGAACGAGCCCAGGGATCCCGTCGTCCCCTGGAGTCACGGCACGAAAGTCATGAATTACCCCGCATAACGCCGGAGATCAAGCGGCCCGACCTCCGCGAGAGGAAACGGCCGTTCGCTATCGCTCTCGGGGAACGGTATCAATCCCGCGCGGGTATCGCGCGTAGAATCGATCATTCACGTTCGCGGGCGGCACGGCAGGTCAAACGTGCCGATCGATCGTGCCCCGTAGACGATCGTAGCGCGCGCGTAGGACGACGCGGACTTGGTTTCGTTATCGCGCGCGCGCGCGCGCGGTTTCGCCCGTGCGTTCCGCCGCGCGGCCTGTAATCAACGCAGCGCAACGACGTCGTGATTTAAATCGAGATCCAAATCGAATTATCGTTGAAAGAGGAGGAACCCGATACCGCATCGGCGTGAGTTATACCATCCGGGCGGGTGGTGGAATTCGATCAAGCAGGGTGGTCCGTACGCGATTAAATTCTTTCAAGCTATCGTCTCGTTGAGTGCCGTTCACGCAATGTGATGGAAGAGAGAGAGAGAGAGAGAGAGAGGGAGAGGGAGAAGGGTTGTTGCCGACTTTCTGCGGGAAATTGAATAATATCGTTAAATATGATTGTCACCCTGATCTTATCCGTATAAATACTTATCTATATTTCGACATACGTATAGCGTTTTGTATAGTGGCGTATTTCGTAATGAGAAACGTATGTTTTTGTATTTTTTCCGCGCTCTGCAAAAATTCGGGTACAAATTTAAATATGTTTCAAGTTAATTTATAACTACTGAAAGTACACTGAATATCAAAGCGATTATTATGAAAAAACACTCGACTAAAATTAGAACATATTAAAATATTCGCCACAATAGATTAGCACATATTAGGTCAACCGAAGATTTCTCGGCAATTTCCGGTCACGTTTATCGATGAAAAATAATTTCCGAACGCTTTCGCACGTGATACCGCCGTGCACTCGTAGTAACGGTAACGAGAGACTCGATCGTTCTCCTCTTGAGATATTAGTTCGACGCGAGTCGAGGAAAGGTCTTCTTTTCGGTCTACGAACAAATCATCAGAACGACGGCAAAAAGCGCCCGGCCTTTCTCTCTTTATCTTTCCGTCTCTCTCTCTCTCTCTCTCTCTCTTTGTTGATGGATTCGATGCTTGATTCTGAATAGAGCCGACCATTCAATTATGTACAGCCACCGTTTAACACGTCCGTTCAAAGAAACGGTAACGAGCTCCTCCACTTGGGTTTCTTGCCGCGCCATAAGCGCCGCTTCCAGCGCGGCGCTACGACGATTTTTCTGCGTCGTTGCCCGACTTTTTGTCGCAATGTCGCAGCTTTGTAGTTAAAGAGCTACGTAAGATGATAGATACGCCGCTTTCAGACTACCGGGACTCATTCGCACCGGGAACGCCCCCGCAGGAATGATATTTTTCTTCCACGAGACGCGCGCGATTGGAGTTTTTAAAGTTTTGTAAAATAATTAAATTTCGTGAAAATATACTTTATTCGTATTATTACGTTAAAGGCGAGGAAGAGAAAAAATTGATTACAAGCGATTGGCTAGTTGCCAGGGTCTATTTGCCTGTCCGATACTCCATTAATTTAATTAATAATCCACTAGAAGGGACAAAAAAGATGTGGCTTTGAATGGGCCATTATCCTGCCACCGCTTGCGCAATCGCTCGCACGCATCGACGACTATCCGAACACCCTGTACACGGCAGAGGCGGATCCAGAGTCCGCGGGACAAAGAGAGAGAGAGCGAGAGAGAGGAAACCGCCTCGGCTGAAGCCGAGAAAAATTTCTAGGAAAGAGAAGTTCCTCTTTGAAGATAGCTGCCGCCTCCTGCGCGCACGTGTACGTGTATGCACGGATAGTTAGATAGGTGGAGGAAGAAGAGGAGACCGCGTCTCGCCTTTGGGCATCGATCTCGCGAGAAGAGGAACCGTGGCTCTTCCCTCTCTTGTACATCTCTCCTCCCTCGTATCCTCGCGAGCATTATCCTACGATCGACCACACCCGGACCCTCCAGCGAAAATCCGTCGTGGAATCGCGCGCGCATACGTTCCGTACATCTTCCTCCGGAATTCCCTTTCGGAGACTGGCGTTGGCTCGCCGACGGAGTCTCCGGCCGGTAGATGAGCGGCGAGATTGTCGGCGGCGGCGGCGGTAACCGCGGATTCTCTATGAGATGCTATTGTTCGGAATCATCGCGATGCGAGCGATGCGAGACTGACTGTGATACTACACTTTGAGTCTACTTTGAAGCTATTCGTTACCACGTATCAACGAATCCTATTACATCAAACTATATTTATATAGGAATTCGAAATTTCTGTTAGGGAAAGTGTTAATTTCATCTCTTTAAAGGAGGATGAGGAGACGCGCGTTCGTGAGCGTGGAGTGGAATTAAAATGCAAGATCCGACATAATTGAAAGAGAATTATTTCCCGGCGTGAAACGTAATTTCCGGCAAAGTGCGTACAAGCATCGCGCGTGTAAATCGCACGAGTGGAAACCTTTAACTGCCGGCTCGGGCGAGCGCCTCGAGGAAACGTCAGTTCCACTCGGACGGCCATAGTCGCCTTTAAGTTATATAGGAACGGAGTCTTCCTAGCGCCTGCAGCTGTCTTCGGCAGCAAGAGGGTTAAACGTCGTCGTACTTATCAACCGTTAAAATATTTTCATTGATATATCGATCCCTGGGAGCGTATGGGACGGGATATCTCGTAAATTTCCAATTCAATAATGCCTATACGCGCAAAATCGTTTTCAATTTAATCTCTACTTTCTACTATTTAATCTGCAAAAATTATCTACAAAATTGTCTATAATTTAGCTCTATATATATGATTCAATTACCATTCAATTATATTATAATTAATATCTACTCTCCATTATCCATATAAATTATTTTCATTTTTTTTTTATAGAGACGCCTATTGACCGGCGCGGCGAATAGTTCTCGCGTCCGGTCGACTAATCGCGATCGACAATTGCGATTGTGACCATTTTTCACGCCGACCCGCGCGTCAAACGGAAATGTTTTCCCTGTTAGTTCGTCTTACTCAGCTTCTCACGACATATTATCCTATGATCGACCACACCCGAAGCCTAGAGCGGTGTAATATCCATGCGCGCGTATCCTCCTTCGGAATCCCCGTCTTTCAAGCCGGTTGCATCGTCTTCCCCGGGCCCTCGCCACTTCCGGGAACATCTGCATTTTTTTTTTCCGGTCCGTAAGTGCATCATCCACGCGCACGAACGGATGGATTTTTGCGGCGGATTTTACGATCGTTCTGCTCGCGGCACGATTTACGATCGTCTCTTACCTCGTCCCTTCTTTCCTCGATACTTGAGTCAGGCAATAATTACGAGTGCACGTTAAATTAAACAATCCCTCGAAAGGAGCGCCATTCGATTTATCGCCGTCGAATCGCTTAGGCCGTCATTATCGCCGATGAATTAATCGTTCAGTCGTTTACGGGGAAATAATCGTTCCGCCGATTATATTCCCACTATTCGCACCGAAGTAGCTAATCGCTGTCATCGCTGCCTTGATAAATCGCTACACGCTTTTAACGATTCATAACGTTCAATCCCAGGAGCACTTTAAGCGAGTGAGTAATGACGGATCGGAGTATGCCCAAATCCGACAATTTTTTTTATAAGCATCACCGAGATACTCGAAATCATCCTGACGAGCACTTTCGACAAGAGACTATCCAGACGAGAGGGGATCTCTCTTACATGAGCGAAGCTCTATTCGATCTTTCGCGTCGCCCGCGCGGATTTGTCCTTCACGAATGCGAGCCGTAACGAGCCGGATTAGCTGACTCGAATCGTAGAAATCTGTGGGATTCACGTTCGGACGACCGGGGTCACTAATCGCGATACGGCGATGAGCAGCCGCCCTTAAAGAGGGTCCTAGGCTCTTCACCCTCTTTCGCTTTTCGCCTCGTTCTCTCAGGGGTTTCTCCCTCGTGTTTCCGAGCAAGACGTTTCGCGAGATTTATAAGAGCGCCGTATACGCCCCAAAGCTGTTGGGGCGAAGCCTTGGGCAAAACTCTAGAGAGTAATATTAATGTTAAATGAAACCGGAGGACTCTGGGATTTTATTTAGAATAGTATGGGAGGGAAGCATCCAGAAGCATCGCTTCTCAGATAAATGAGGAAAAGGGACTTCTTCAGTATGTTTGAACGGTGATGTATTTATAAATCGCACGCTCGTCCCTGAGTTCGAGAAGCGTAGAAATAACACCGCGTTGGCTCTCCTAATCCATATAACGAGTAATCTCCACGAGGTAAAAAAAAAAAAAAACGAACATCGTTTCTGCGTGCTCACGATGACGTTACGCTAGACTAACGGCCGTGTAACTGGCGTGGCGTTACATCACGCGAGCAGATCAGAGTATCGAATTACGAAAACAATGTCACGATCCTGGCAATATTTAGCCGATGATACGGTAAAAATGACAACTCGCGGACGGACATTACGATCGCGCGTTTCGTCGCGGTTGTAATTAGCTCGCGCTTAAAAACAAGGCTCTCGATAGTGGTTCTTACGCCTCGGCGGAAACGAGAGATCTCCGGTGAGCTAGAGAAAGAAAGGAAAGGAAGAGAAAAAGAAAGAGGGAGAGAGAGAGAGAGGGAGAAAAGAAAAGGAAGAGTGATTTTAATCGAGAAACTCGCGTGTTCCGCGTTTATTTACCGGACTCCTTGCCGCGTCGCGCTTAGAGAGTGAAGACTTAACGGAACGGTGGAAAATTAATGGAATGGAACTTTTTTTTTTCCGCGGCAGAGCCGCGCGGTGACCCGGGATACAATGCGTCCGCCGATTAATCACGCTCGTTTGTCGCTGATTGACGACGCGGCGACGATGTAACACGAATTTACGGCGCGCGTATATGCAACGCCTGATCGATCGGCGCTCGATTGAACAAATAGCGCTTAATTTTCCGCGCGCGGATACACCGCTGCGAAATTTATCGCCGAGCATTTAGCATTCGCGCCTCGCGAGACTTATCGCGCTTGTAAGATCGAGCGTTCTGTCGACCGGCGATAAAATACGATAATCTCGGACGCACAATTATACGTCGCGGAATTACCGCTAATTAATTAATATATGGTATCGAGTGGCGTGAGCGTGCGCGCGCGCGCAACGTTTTACGAGTGCCTGCGTAGGCACGGCGGTGCACTCGCGGCACTTACCCGTCCGTTACAATAAAATTGAGAGCTAATACCTGCATGATCGCCGATATTGAGCGTCGATCGCCCGTAAGATATTCGCGCCGATTAGGTGCGCGGCGATCTAATAAAGTAATCCATTAAACGCCGGTTAAACGAGTTTCGCGGGAGGACAAAATCCGCATAAATGTGCGCGAGCGAGCGATAAATACTTGCGTTTACGGCAAGAAATGAATACGCGCGGGGCACCGGGCCCCCCGCCTGTTAAACCGATTTCGCGTCGGATACATTTCCGAGATTAATAAGTCCGTTAAGACCGACGGTATCCGGATCTCGGATATCGCTCGGATTTGCTCTCTGAATTGAGATTTCTTCGCTCGATTCGCGTAAATGGAGCAACGCGCGCTACACTTCGGGGATTACGGAGACAAAAAATGTATACGAGTTCGAGGCATCGTCGTCCCACCGTAGATGTCGGCGTGTGCTTATCACCACTGCCGCAGTTATCGCCGGACCGTCACGGATTCGCTCCAGAAAATCTGCAAGCAGAGAGAATGAGAACGTTTTGATAAATCGGACGTAGAGCTACGGTAACGGCACGCACGTACGTGCGGCCGATCGAGTCGCGTTTTCTTCAGAGACACCGGTTAGCTGCTCGGGCGCCTCTCGGAGATCGAATAAGTAAAGCTCGGGGCCGCAAAAGCGGTTCGTGCACCGCGCGATCCCGCAGGAGTTTTCAATAAGCACAACACGGCGACTTGCTCCAATAAATCCCGCGCCGAGAACAATCCGCGATAAATCATTTTCTAACGGCAGCAACAGTGTTTGCGCTATAACGGTAATTGGTCTAGTCGCCGCCCGGTATCTCGAGTCTGGGAGCAGCGAGATATTAATGATCGCGCCGGCCCGGCGCGTATAACAAAGACACGCGTTGCTCGTTTTACAACTCGAACGACGGATCGATTTCCTCTTACGACTTTCCTTTGCGAAAAGGACCGCAAAGTCAATATCGCGTGCGCGCGTTCTTCGTAAAAAGGAAACAATGTGATCCCGTAATTTGATCGATTTTCGGCAAAATCATCGGCATTTCTCTTCCGGACGCCAAATCTCGAAAAGTGTATCTTTGAAATTAATTCTTACTGACAATTAAATGGAATCATCGAAACTGCAAATAAAAATAAAATAATTTTAAGATACTTAATAATAAATTAGCAATCTCTTTTCCGCGGCGACGTTTTATTTCTATTCGCGAATTGTGATATTTGTCTACTGGACTTTCAATATATTTCTGACAGTCGCTATTTTCTATAACCAATATACGCGAGTGCACACATACAGAGTTTTGCGGCCATGGTTAAATTGTTTTCCTCCTACGACCGCACTTTCCTCTCCTCGAGCGACCGCGGAAAAATAGACTTTCGACTCTCGATCTGTCGCTGCCCGATCAGCCTGACGGCAAATAACGAGAATAATGGCCGTGTGTGCACGTATCCCCGGTATTGACGCTTCTCTGTGTCGGTGAGCGTATGCCCACTCACGCGGGCATACGCTCGCGTACAACCTCGAGGTCGATGGAAAGTGAAAACGAGTGACTTCTGTATGGATTGTCATACCGTACCGTATCGTGCATACGTTAATGCTAAAAGGGGCTGTTTATTATACATTGTCGATCTTTATCGGTCGAATAGTACAGCAGTGATGCAGGATTTCCTCTCTACGAAAGATAATGATCGATTTCCCTTTCGTATTAACGTAAGCTTACAACCGAGTTACTTAATTTACTTCGATCTACTCGATCATCTCTCCCAGTACCTCTCTTGATTTATCTGGGTTCATTCGGTTCGCAGTTTTATATTTGCGAAATCCAATTTATTTGTGACACGGTAATGAGCTTCCGAGTATTCTCCGATGATATACCGCGTGACAATAAGCGTGCGTGCGACGTACGAATGGCTGATAATGATCCACGTGCCGACAATTAAGCATGCACCGCCGGGTCGTCATTAGTTTCCCTTATAAGTAGGAAGCGTTGGGAACGATAACGCGTAATTATGTACGCGCGCGCTTCTGACGTTAATAATACACGCGAGTGCCGCGTCCTTGCGATTCTTTTAAAGATCTCTCGCATTGATTTATCACCATAAAAGTCATTCTCACAAAACCGTACACTTTCTTCGTCGCTGAATATCTCTTATTAAACGTAGCTGCGGGTAACGATCGTTACGATTCGACCGTTCTTATATGGCGATCGTACCTTACCGTTTCGCACTTCCGGTAGTTGCTCTCGCAACGTGATTTTACCGTTGCCGTGGGGTATCAATCTATCGGAAATGATAGCCGCTTCTTCAAGGGTTTCGGTGGAAAGTTCGCCTCCGCGACACGATACTTTCGGACAAATTATTACACGAAATTACGGCTTCATTCCAACTCTCGCTTTCACCTATGTTTAAATTAATTAACAGACTCTCTCATTTCGACATACATATATGCGCACGGCAACTGAATCAAATTAGCTATCGAGCCATTATTACACAAATATCGACTATTATTAATTATTTTTAAAACATGTATCATCCTCTACATCTATATTTAAGTAAGATCTTCGCGGTGGGTCTATGTCTTTTTTTCTATACTCCCATGCACTTTTTTATCAACGCATCGGCGCGCCTAATTTCGCGCTTGATGTAATATATGTGCAATGGCGTGATTCAGATGTATTAAAACGACAGGAGAGCACGAAACTCGTGTATGTACCACTCGGAGACTACCGTTCGTGAAAGTTTCGCGAATCGACAAGTTTCGCAATTACGGTACCGGCTATTCAACGAATTAAACCGTCTTATCTATTACAACGGAGCGTTAACTGCTGTTCTGAATTACGTTACGATACGAATTATATGTATTGCCGTCGCTCGCCTGCACGCGCGCAAATGGCGCGTGCTCGCGCGTAAAATTGCGCGTAGAATTGCGTTGTGCGTACACGCGAATCCTGCAGCTCGAGATGAGCGAGATTGTACCGATGTATATATTTATTATATACATCGAGTTTATATTTCACTTGAAGGAAAAGAATACTTTAATATCACGGAGACCGCGTTTGGATCGCATGACTTCTTTCTAAAATAATTATACCCGAATAGAGGAGCTATATCCATGCGGTATTGAGAAAACAGTGTTTTCTCGATGTCTGCCGTAAGTGGAACACCACGCACACCAGGTTCGAAAGCCGTAACTTTTATTTTCACGGTGTGTCTTCATGGTGATGCGTTCGCGCTGCATTCTACGACGGCGAATCCTATTAACGGGTTATTATCGCTATCCCGTCGGCGCATTATTCCCGGCCGGAGATTCTCTAACCGCGGAAAATTACGCCATCACGCCCCGCCAAGGACTCCGGCCTTGGTCCTTACGTCCGGTGTAATTTATCCTGCCAGGTTGAACCACCTTCGTCGCGGACCGGCAGTCACACTCGAGTGCGGTTGACATCCTTTACTCGAGCAGCCGTATCCTTGCCACCTCTCGCTCGAGTTTCTCGATTTACGCGCGTTCCTCATTAACACGTTATGAAACCTGATATTTCCCACTTCGCGGAGAATCGCGCGCGAGAAGCAGCAGCGTTATCATTCGATCGAACGAACGTTATTTATCACGGCCGCTTGAGAGCGTCTCTGAGAGAAAATAATTTATTTAGAGTTGGAAGTGTTCCAAATTGCTTTGCCATTTCTGGAAATGGAACGTTCCAAACTATCACGTTTCAAGAGCGTAAAATGTGGGTATTTTCCGTAGAATCCGGAAGCTGAGTATAAATCATGTTAATAACTGTTTGGTTTACCGTACCGATGTAATCTTTTCTCAGAAAAAAATTTTTCTGAGAAAATAAAAATAAAAAGGAAAGCGTCTGCGGTAAAAATATTGTAAATTATTTATTATTAATTAAACATCAAGTGCCTTTCGTGGAAGCTCGCGGAATCTTTATCTTTTCGCGCATATTTCCGGAAGACCGAAGGAAATGTCGGAGCATCGTGGATTTCAAAACTTTCTAGTAGCGCACGCGCCGGCGATAATACCGACGATTCCAGCGACTCGGATATCAGAAATCGCTCTCCCACGTGCTCCTTGTTCCGGAGTGCGTGCTTCCCTGGGAGAACGATTTTCGCGAGACGCGGTAGCCCGCGCGCCCGTTGAGAATCGTTTGACTTCACCGCGCCGCGATATCAATATCCGATATATACGCTTCTCCGGAGTAGTCGATCCGGGTACTCGTCCGACGGGGCCTTTCTCCCCGTCGTCGTTATTTCAATAATGCTCACGTACGGTGCATTATCCACGCGCTCGCAATTGACATCCTTTAAGCCACGCCGTATCCGCCGCGACGTATTCGCCCATGTATTCGCGCTTTACCGTTGCTTGTCATTACGGGCGAGGGAATCCTCGGGATACCGTGGTAGCCCTCGGTGACCCCCTGTCAATACCTTCGAGGCACACGTGAGAGCCTATCCCGGCGCGAAACGCGAAGCGAACGCCGCGGCTAGACCGTTCGCGTATTTTTTCCACGACGCCCGCGCCGTATAGCGTGCCGTCCCTCCTGCTTTTTCCACGTCGCCGCGCGACGTCCCGGCGGTGGAGGCGTGAGAACCGGGTTTCCGGGATACGCCGCCGGGTATCTCGGAATACACTCTCAACGCTTGACCTCCTCAGTATCGTATAATATGTGTACGCCACGAGGAAAACGTCTGTTTCCCTCTCCTTTTCTATAGTTGCGTTCGTGAAGATCAAATTAACAGTACTAACACGTATCTAACTATCTGATTTGAATGCTTACGCTGAAGTTATCATGGTCAATATTTATTTCTGTTTTATAGTTGAAACTGTTATTCGAAGTGTCGTATCAATATTACATTTAAATTCTTTTTTCATTATCCCTATTAACCTCGTCTACTCGATGTCTCGCGTCGCGATCGGCTCAAGTCAAGTCGAATAACAAAACGACGCGTGCGTACCAATGGCCGCTCGGTATGCGATAATCCAGCGCATATAATGCTTAATGCGACAGGTCTCCTGATAGGAGACTCCCCGTGTAACGCTAATTAAGCCCGGAGTCCGGAGGATACAATTATGTGATTCTTAAATGGAAACTTGGCGTGTGTGGTAATTTCGCGTCTTGAGTTTCTTGATATATCCTATTACGTCGAGCTATGTCGGTCGCGCGAAGCGAGAGTCACGCAACTTGTTTTTTTCCCCCCGAATCACCGAAAGGTAGATCTCCTGATGGATCTCCGCTTTTTCGCCGGATAATTCTCTCTAGTATATAGAAGATAATTCACTCCCGTTTTCTCCCACGATAATTGCCCCCGTACTTGGAAATATTAATATTGATAAATACTCTTTGTTGGGTTACATCGTAATTAAAAAGAAATCTCCTAGACATTAATGGTCCACGCGTGGTTTCCACCAACGTCAAGCCGGAGAGATGACAGCCGGTCAGGAACTTTCTATTTATGTTCTCATCGACAGACTGACGTAAGAATTCATCATACTTTGGGACTTCCAGCGAGTCGATGTAGTCATTGATAACCTGCTCGTTTCTCGTTTAAGATCTCAATGACCATCGCCAGCGAGATCAACGGCGGCATCGACGTAGATTTGTCTTTATTTGGACTTCCATTAGGCCGAGACGTTGTTTGATCGTTCCCGTTACACGTTTTACGAGAATGGTCCGCGCGAGAAGTACTTTCTAGACACTCGACTCCGTTGGTCCGCCGGTCTCGCTGGTCTTCGCCGCCGAGAAGGTCGACGATACATCAAAGGATCGAGCAGAACGAGCGCCCATACGATGCTCACGCGAAGAATGAATTTGCTCATTGGATATGAAAGTTTGTTTTCTTAACAACCCCCTACGGCCTGGCGCGTATTCTTCGACAAGTGGCGTATCGCGCGGAGGAGAAAAAAAGAGGGAGCGTAAAAAAATTTTCGGAGAAAGACGGCGGAGAGAAAGAGAGAGACAGATTTATCGAAGAGATTTTGCGCTTCGACAAATTGTCGGACAAGTTGTCTAGCAGGAAATTAATGACGCGGCTATTTCAGTAGGCGCAAGATAATAAAGCGGCGCGGAACTCGTTTTGATGTATATGTAAGGCGCTTTGAAAAAATATATATGAGCCGATGTCTATTTAGAGAGGGCTATGAACACGGTATATTCTAGGCTAGGGAGAGGTGACGATAAAATGGGACGAGATCGGAATGCATTATCCTGCCGCATTTTAACGTATATCTGCGTAATTATCCGTTCGGCTTCACGGGGCAGACGGTGTATAATCCCACTTGTAACTTACAGAGCTACGGGGCGCGTAATTAAGTTACGGTATCCGTCGTTTCGCGACGGCGATTTGTATGTTTCTGTAAACGTGTTAATCTCGCGGGAAATTACCTTGTCTTTACGAGCGATCGATCGTACGACGGGGGATCGCGGGGGAATCGACCGCGTGGAGAATAGCCGCGTTAACGCGAATCGCATTCTTCCTATTTCCGACGAGACGACGTCGCCGCCGCCTGGCCGTTCTTGCCGGCCGGCGCGGCGCGGCGGGCCGATCGACGGCCGTGATTACTATAATTACGATTATAATAGACGAGATCGGGGAATCCAGGTCGCTCGTGACTCGCGCGCTATGAGGAATCAAAGAGAGACATTCCGCTTTCCAGCGGTAGAAGCTCCGGGAAAAGCGCGGACAGGAAAATTAAACGAGCGAGCGCTAATTAATGTCGTCAGTGCCGCGTCGGTCCCACGCGATCCGATTGGCGGCCGGGGTTCAGGTTCAGGGATGCAACGGCGTGCATCGGCGCGCGGGCGCGTAGCGTCGCGTCGCGGCGCGGCCACAATTGGCGAGACATTAATGAGAGCCGACGACGGCGCACGGCGAGCGGTGAGTCACGCGGCAGGAAGTCCTTTTTCCGCGATGCGGCACGGTCGAACACCTTCCGCCCGGCGAACTGGTACAAGGTGAAATCGAGCTTCGATTCCGCGGCACGGAGAAGGCCTCGCGAGAGAAGAATCCTCTCTGTCTCTCTTACTCTCTCGAATTCCGTTTCGTTTTGGAAGAATTTCTTTTTCATCGCGACTGATCGTCTACCTTCTCCAGATAAGCCGATAGGATAAACTATTTGCCAGGTACGTTGAGAAAATTGCCCTATTGTATCGGTGAGAATGAGATACTCTGAGATACGACGGATAAAAGTGCGCCAGACAACCACGCGCTCAAAGAGCGGATGGCACGACAGGCAACGCGAACGAACAACAACGCGAGAAAGATTAGACGCTATTAAATCTTATTCTCCTTCCTATCGTGCGCGAATCTGTTTCTTTTTTCCTCGATATATATCCCCGCGGGATATCATCAGCGCGTCGCGATCGCGTGAGAGAGGTCGTCATTTCGCAGCGGATTATTCAATGTCGTCTATTACCCGCATACAGAAGACCCCATGTACCACTAACTATCCAATTATCTTCCGATTAAAAAATAATGCGATAGTTGCGGTACACCGGCGTGTCCCGTACGCTCGTCACGCATCACAAAGTATCTTATCTGCGTTATCGGACATCTATCGATGTCAGGAAGTGAACTTTAGCTACCATTAACCATGCGGGACTTTCCAATAAAACGACTCGACGTTCATCGCTATCGGAAAATGTACAAATGGGACGTAAGACAGTATCTGTTAACTAAACTTCAGAATGTGCAATTTCGTATCTGATTAAATGGAATTTCAATCTGATCAACGCGATACAGTTCTATACATTTTTATCATTTTCCTAGAAAAGGAGATTAATTACAGTTTCTAAAAATTAATATAGATAGTTTCCACTTCAAATAACTTGACTCATAAAGCAAGGCTCATCTGCCACAATCTCCTTCTTATCCGGATGTACTGCGGTACATTTGGCCGCTCGGGGCCGTCTGGCAATTAAGGTCAGATCGAATTCACGTACACGGACCGCCGAATCGATGAAGCTATCTTGCGCCTCTGGCGTGGCTCCAGAGAAAGATCCGCGACAATGCGCAGGGCGACCATCCCTTTTTCTTATTATCCGACGTTTCGACTCTCACGAGCGATGCTGCCACATGGATTTTCACAAGGGCGTTCCACCCTTCAGCCGAGTTACGGGCGGCTAGGCTAAATCAATTAGATGCCCGAGGTGGGAAATGTTGATACAATATAGGACTACGTGACGTTGCCTTCTGTCCCTTGGAAGATGAAGAACGATGACGCAGGATTTCTCAACTGTTTTTACGCATTACCACGTGCGAGTGTTTAGAAAAATGTAATCTGCATTTTATTTTATTTTTTTTTGAAGTATAGAAATCAATAATACGATGTGTGAGTATAATAATGTTAATATATTAATGACATAAGATGCAATTAATTATAAGAGAAAATCATTTTTCTGCATAAATTTTTCTTGAATAAAGTCGACACTAGTAAACTTTTGATTAGACATGTTTGACGAAATTTCGATTGAACGTAAATTTGGATCGATCGAGAACCACTGATCCTGGACTTTCCATCCATGTGTACCTTGCGAGCGAGATGCGTCTGCAACGCATACTCAATAAAAGCAGCTGTACGCGTCACGAATATACACGCGTGCAAAGGAGGTTTCGCGCAGAGAGTCTCTCACGTCGTCTGTAACTTTCGTGAACTCGTATAATAGTGCGATGAACTCAGTATGCTGCTTTATCTCTCTCCATGGTACGACGATAAGAATAATTGGACGTAAGACAGCACGGCAGATGAGAGACGGAGGTCTCCGTTGCGTAAAATTGCAGGTCATTCGCAGTCCACCGCTATCAAGCGTGTCTACAGTTTTCGGTTACGTAACCACGTATAAAATCGCCCGGGCGCCTTTTTATATAACTCTACGGAACAAATGATGCTGCAACGCCGTCACTCGTTTAACTTTTTATATTTTTCGATTAATATAATGATTGATTTCTCACCTTTTTTCGACTCATTACGGTCGTATTCATCATCTCTGTTCCGAGACAAAATTAGGAATATATTATTTATCATATTTATTACTTAAGCAGATCAATTTTGACGAGTCGACGTATATCGATTAATCTTAACAATTTACTCCAGATCAAGTGATTGAATATATTTTTCTTTGTTACAGATTTCGTAATGCCACCGCCCTATTATCGACATCGTTAGGTGGTGGGCCCTCGCGATGGCCTCGATCTTAGGAGACGGAACGGGCCCTGGGGGCCCCGGGCCCTCCCGATGCCTCTTGCTCCTGCAGAGGTCCTTGGCGATTCAATTGATCCGAGGTTCGCCTCCACACGTCACAAACGGCGGTCAGCGAGAAAGTCCGAAGGAACATCCAGCCGACGAGATGTGGATGTACGATAAGGGCTACAATCTGTTTCAGGTGAGTCGCGTTATCTTTGTTTGCGTCATTGGTATCTCTTTGTCGCGTCAGCCGGGGCAAGTTTTCGTCGGCACACAATGGACGCCTCTGGCCTCTCGGTAAACAGCCGTCGTCCGTCTTTCCTGCTCACAGGTTTTTGCCCGTTGGCGCCGGAAAAGTTCAACGGAAGCGAGAATGTCGGAGCGACGACGTTGCGACTCCTCATGTCCTCTGCTTTGTTCCCTCTTCGTGTCGAGCCGCGGCGCGCGGGTCCTTTACGGTAAAGCGAACGTTGATTGCCCGCACCGTTACGCCACAATGAGACAATGTGAATTACGAGCAATTTCGCAAAAGTCGGCATAATCGAGGAGCGGCGGGTTAAACGGCGGAAGCTCGTTCTCGCGCGGCCGGCGCGCTGCGCCGACGTCATCCGGCCCTTCGACGATAAATTTCGCGTTTTACGTCCAGAATTCCTTCCACGGATGAAATAAACGGCGGCGAAACGAGAGACGCGCCGGCGGACGACAGCGGCGGCGCCGTGCGCGTCGTAATGCAGCTCGTCTCGAATTTATCGCCACCAATGCGTAACGTGTAACCACTGAATATTCAACAGCGGTCTGGTCGGGAAAATCGTATTAAAGGCCGTGCCGATATGGCCAATCACAGGGAGAAGTACATCGGTAATAAGCGGTGTTATGAATTACTCATCGCGTGAGAAAAAATAAAAAATTAATAAACGTAGTAAAAGTAACGTAGTAAAACACTCAGTCAGAGTAATAAATAATAAATACATGAATAAAATAATCGTGTTATATAAATTGTTTAGATAGAGATACAGTCCGGTCGAGAACTTATAATACATATTTTTCATGTTTTCGAGCGTGACCACAAAATTAGGCAAAGATTATTGGTGACGAAGTAAAGGTGCGAACGTGACTGTTCGCAATAACGAAGTGCTCTCACTTTTCAACGAGTGCGTACTCGGCGGAGAAGCACCCTTGCGGAAAAGTCAACGAGCGAGGCTCTCGCTTCCAGAGTTAATAATAAGGAACGTCGATAACGGTGACAAAGCGGGGGTGCTGAACCGTTGAATGTGCAAGAATAGAACATTTCTTTCGGGTCCGTTCCCGAAGTAACCGAAAATAGGATTTTTTTTACGCTCCGTAGAGAAAAAGTTAAAAAATTTCTTCAAGTTAATTGAAAATTAAGAGGGCTCTAATATCTTCGTTAAGGATAAATCTACTCTAACTGTGAAATAAATCGAACGTAAAATAACGCGCGCGTGGAGGTTGGAATACCTCGTACATAAAAGCAGGAAATCGCGTTGAGCGTTGTTCGTAGTACGAGAGAAGATATAATCTCGAGGTCGCAGAGTGAATTAGATCGACGTTCTATAATTGTTAAGGCAATTAGACGTTACTGCAGAAACCGTTCCGTGTATGTTCTATCGGTATTGTGGTTCCGCGTGGTTTCGCGCTATGTATTGATCGTTTCATCGATGTCTGCGGATAATAATCGATCGACGAAGATACGATCGCTTTTCAACAGAACGATCGTCAAAAGCATCGCCGTGTGCAGCGTGGATCGCATCGATATCGTGATACGATCGTTATTCAGAACATTGTATTCCATCGATTAATTTTGTCCAAAGAGGAACGTTAAATGAAATTCTGCGTCGACTTCCCATCAAATGATTAATACTAACGATGGCAATTAACAAAACAAGATATATATATAAAATAGAATAATTTTTATATATAATCTATAATTTAATTAATTGATTCATATCTATTAAATTAATTATATCAATTGTTATGTTAATAATAAATTAAATATATAATTATCATAATATATATGTATATATAAATTAATTAAGTTGTGACAGCGTGATCGGATTATCTTTTTCCGACAGCTATACGCTTTTAATTCAGCTTTCTTTACGGTAGAAAAGCGACAATGACGAACAAACGGCAATACGGATCTATTACCATAGTAATATCAGGTTACTAAATAATAGGGCATTGTTCGATACGGCTTTTGATCCGCAAAGTTGTTTACAAGATTTATCGAGGCCTTTCAGGTGCACAGTCTGCATTCGAGAAAAGGTACTTTACGCTTCCTCGACGGCTCTCGCGAGTGCATTGCCAGCCGTCGCCGCTCGTTGTGACGTTTTTAAATCACTGTTATTACGATACACCGATCGCGCATTGCCTCGAGGATGGTCGACGCAGTCAACGATCCGGCAGACACTTTCCATCCGCGTGACGATTTCCGCCATGAGCACGTCACCACGGCGAGACGACAAAAAGCACGATAGTTTTACGTCAAGCTACTCGGCCACGACTATGACCACAGTGTGCATCGGTTTGTTAACATTCGCATGTTTACATCATGTTTGTCGAATCGACATTTTATTACAAAAATACACACACTCGATCACTGTCGGGATATAAAAAGTCCTGTGTGTGATAAAATTTATATTGGCCTTCAGGCCTTCAACTACGATGTAACTTTTGGCTTGAATGTCTATTATAGTAACTCATTTTAATGAGAGCGTTGTATTAAAAAAAAAAAAAAAGTAATTTAATTACAATCTTGTATCGCTTCTTCTCAGATTTAAATGTATAAAGAAGACGGGGCTGCATTCGGTTACGATCAATCGCGAATATCGTCGGAGCGTAATAGCCGATCGACTTGGAACCGAGCAGCGATTGGCACCCAGAACGTAACTAGTGCGCGGCACTTGGAATAGAACAATAAAGTCGAGCGCGTGTCGTTGGAGCGGGTCGGGCTCGATGTCGATCCGAGGGTTCGGCCAAGGGTTCAGCCACCTCGCTCCTCGGGCTCTCCCGTTCATCGACGTTTTTCCCGGCCGGCGCGCCGTTGAAAGCGGAATCGGTCGCCGCCGTTGTCGTCGTCCTCGTCCATTGCCGACTTCGTAAATCAGCGCCACGCAGTGTATATCACGAGCCAGCTCGACTTTTATCTCCCGCGCCTCGAGAACTCGTTTATCCGCGGGACGCCCATTCGCCTCGAAGCAATTCGCGCGCGATCGTCTATTTGTTTGCCGATTTAATTGCAAAAAAATACACGGGAAAGAGGGGGTGCCGTCGGTGCCTACCCTTCTTCTTCTTGTCGCACTTTCGTTCTCGCGATCAACGACGGCACGGGGTTTACTTTCTGCTTTACGATATATAGATATTAATGCTATTCGTATTTAACGTTAGATCGCCGTGGACGTTATTATCTCGGATAAAGTATGTTCTCGCACAAATTTTAGTTTTGCTCGCGTGATGAGCTTTTTGTACGAATCGAGATAAAATATAGAGAAATTAATCCCGTTGTAATATTAATCCGTTAGAATAATGATAACAATTGCAATTAGATACCTATTGCAACATTAGATGACATAATCAACGTTTTAATAAGTTTTTGTTTTCTATAATGCTTCATAAAATGGAGCTTGTATATTTAATTGGGAAAAACATTTCAAGCAGCAATCAATTTTGCATAATTCTTTCTATGACGAGTCTCTATTGACTTGATAAATAAGAGTATGCGATGATCGACATTTATGTGTCCAACTCCGGCTATAGATACACGTAACTATACCTAGTTAGAGAGAGAAAGAAATCCTCGCGTCTCGCCCAACGTATTATTCGAGCGTACGCTGCACTCGCGATATTAGCATATAAATTATGTTATCGTGATTTATGCTCGCAGCCCGCGCACCCAAGCGGGATTATAGGGGGTTGCTGATTAAAATTCGAAACGACGGGCGCGGGCGAACATCTTGACGCCTGTCGTCCGGTAATGGCTGATAAATAGATCAATTTCGCAATGGCAAAACGACTTTCAGCGACTAAAATGTCTCATATGATTTTTCTTCGGCAATAAAACGTGATGTCTTGTGAAATCAAATTTGCGCTTATCTCGATTATCTTTTCTGCCTTTTTTACATATCAATTGCTCCATAATATAGAGGAGATACTACATACATATGTAGCAGGTTTGTTTGTCGAATAAATAATAGTAGATTAATATACTCACGACGCCAGTTGGGTTTTGATAGATCGATAAGCCGAATGCAGCGCAATAATACCGAAGTGTGAATGGCACTGGCAATAAGTTTCTGGTGTATTTCGCTCGACTCCGTTAACCGCTCACGTTCGTGCGCGGCAACTCAAGTTAGGGCTTTAAAAGGATAACCATATACGCGCGGCGGGAGAGTGCACGGCGAGTATATTGCATAATAATTAACGGGCAGCCAACGACCGTACAACACCCTATAGACCGTATTGCCGCAAGTTCATGGCCGGCACGGAAATCGCAATACGTATGTTACGTGCGCCGAGCACCGAGCCGTCGAACAACAATAGGCTCCTTTTACACTTTTGCATTTCCCCGCGATTAATTTTTCCCCCCTTGTAAAACACGTACGTTTATTTTCAGTTAATTTCAGTGTCAAATAGGGCCAAATAGTACAGTCGAGAGTAAGTTATTGCTTCATCAAGTCACTTTTTCGAATGTTATAAAAGAACGCGTGGTCGAAGAAATCGCGATTTCCAATCTGATTTCCAATTCCACGCTATCTCTTCTCCATCGTTATCCCATGTTTCCCAAATGCTCCACCCTCGGTTCTACATTTCGCTATTCCCCTCGATATCTGCAGCTTATAATCTTTTCGGGCAGTTAGGGGGCAGAAATGTATACAAGATCTCGAGAATAAATACAAGATGATCTCGGAGGGACCTCGAGGGACGGTGGCGTTTCATTCAATACGGAATCGTTCATATTTGACGGCTACTTTACATGGCAACGACCTAACGGACGCAACGGACTTTGTTGCACGTTATTTTCTGCAGATTAGGTGAGAATAGGCGTAAAGCATTATTCTCGGAGGACGGGGATTGTGTTGGAACGTAACGTCGCAATACGGTAATGCCAATTTGCGTTTAGTGATCCCCGTATCAAAGCCCTCTTTTTCGCACAGTTAGTTGGCGTGCCGCTGAGCTGGATACAGGAGACATGGTAGCTGGTTCAGCGCTAATTATGGTTAACTCAGAACTGTCGCACTCTCACGGTTAGATCCTCCCATGGACAATAAGAGTGTCTACTTTATCAGCATATCCTGTTGCCCACTCCGCGACACATTCCGCGATGCAACGCGATATTTTTACGTACCTACGTGACTTTCATGCCGGCTTGTTTCCGACTTGTGTATCGCTAGAAGCAAGCGTGCAAATAGGTCTATACTACGATAGGTCTATATTACGATACATGGGTGATCATAAAAATTATAATTTCCATCGCCGAGATTGCGGGTAGATCTGATTGTCGGCGCAGTTGGAGCGTGATTAAACGTTCCAGGATGTTTTCGTAAAGTCTAGCCGAGATTACGAAAGGGGCGGCTAAGAGACGGACGAAATTTCCTTAAAATTGCGAAAGTGGCGCTTTTCTCCGTTTATCGTGTTCAACCGGGCGGAAAAAACGAAGCGTTAAGAGTAATTCGATTGTAGAAGGTGTCCCGATCGGCGTCCGGAGAAAGAGATCGGTGGCAGGCACGATCTCGTGAAATCGATCGTGTCTGCTCGGTTGATCCGAGAGGCAGCTCCCACGTGGGGAGCCGCCACCGCGCCGCGCCGCGCCGCGCGCCGAGGAAGCACGGTTTTGACGTAACCGAAAAGTTTCACCTGCTGAAAATCGCCGTCTGCGCCTCGCAGGCGATTTAATAAACCGGCCCATGCACGCGAGCGCATGCACCTTTATTACAATATCATCCTCCGCCGGAGTGTCGAAAATCCACGCCGGTGTCGTAATCGCGCCGCGATTACGAAAGTCGTCGCGCCGCTCCTCCGCGCGCCAAGAGAGATTGTAATAATAATACCTCAGGATAAAAGAATCCGATTGCGATCGAAAGCGCGCTTCGTTTCGTGACGTTAAGTAACGTCATTACGCGGCCGTAGCGATTCAGAGGCGTGTCGCCTCGGGACGGGAATACTCTTGCGATTAAATTTAAAAAAAAGGGGAAAAAATCACGGAACGCGCTCGTTACGAAATGTCGAGTTGAAAAATGTCACGTAAACCGACGGCGCGCGGTTATATCGTACAAGAGTTTCGTGGAAGGTCTCTTGGACCATGTACGCCGGAGAACGTACCATCCGCGACGGAATACGGTACGCAGCCTTGGCAAGGGTGGATGTTTGCGCCGTGCTCCGTTGCACAGGCACAAAACGAGGCTGGTCGTTCGAGATCGGCGGATCAGATCGATCACGGATGTGTAATTTGCAGCGGCTACACGGAGGTTCCGTCGTTTGGTAGTGGATAACCGTCGCCGTACGGCTCCGCTATACGGCGACTTCCAGATGGTGAAAGTACGGAGATCCTACGTTGCCGTTAGATGCAAAATCGTCTTATGCACGCGGCGCGCATTGTATTCTTTACATGGAATTAAATTGGACTCGCTGCCTCTCGTCCGTTGTCTTTCCGTTCGAGCGAGTCGCAAAGTGGTTTGAATTGACGCCACTGGGAAATTTTAACGATCGCGTTCACATATACCCCAGCATTATCTTATATTGTGTCATCTACACCGGTAATTCAGCAAATTACACGATTTAGCCTCAGATATTTATTATACATGATAATAGGACGTAACATTCTAAATATGTTGAAAATAATTATTTTACTGATCAATATTTAAAATTGACGTAATAAATTTTCACAATACGGCGAATTAGTCTCCTATCGTGCATATGTACGTAGCTGTTGCCCATACAACGGAAAAGCCGCGCACTTTTCACAATTGTGGAAACTGATCACATCGATTCGTTCGAACGAGAGCCGTTATAAATCATCCTGAGTTCGTGCCGATCGATTCCAGCACTCCGCACTAATTTCATGGTTTAGCCGGACGAAGAGGGGAGAGAAGACGGGGAGAAAACGCTAGAGAAAAATCCTGCAGGACCGTTCGTTTATGAGCATTGTCCGGGGCTCTCGACCCTATCACGACTCATTCTGCGACGCGGAACTACGCGGGGGTTCTAGGAAACATCCATAGGGGCAGAACGAGTTTCGACTCCCCCGAGTTACGACGAGGGTGAAACGCCATACGGCCCCACGGAGAGATAAACACTTAGCCACCGAGCTATATTTTAGGGGCCAACTCGCCGGCTTCTATCGCGCGACGCTTTACGGCTTTTTTTTATTGGTAACGCAAAATACGACGAACGGGCGGACGATAGTTATTATACAGTCCCGTAATTTCGCGAAGATTATCTTTCTGTCGTAAACCTTTTTTATTCGCGAATGGAGTTTATAAGAAATATTTAAAAACAAAGAGATAAAAGAGAGTATTGTCAAATAATTGATATTTAAAAAGATAAACATTCAGAAAATTGAATACCAATTACTGTGTAACTTTTATCATAATTTGATGTAATTTTGGCAAATAAAAATTACAAAATGCACTAAGAGGTTATTGTGTTGCATGTTGCAGAGTTTCTTGGAAGCAAATTCCAAATGCTGGTGGAACGCGGCCCTGGTGGATGCGACCCGGCAGTTAAGGTACAAAGGCCACGTGTCGCCGGGCGTGCTGATGGTTGGCGGACCGCCCTGCGCCCTCGAGGTTTTGAGGGCGGCATGGGCGCGAAACGTTCTACGACCACCCGCGGACCACTCGATCACCTGCCTCGGTACGTACCGTCGAATTAACTCCCGCATCGCCCGCGGGTCGTCAATTTAACCCGACAATCGCGTCCGCCGGTGTGCGACTGGATTTAAATTCGTTTTATTCAAACTGAGATAATCGAGAGTTCAATTAAAGATAAAGCAATCTGTGAAAGTGAAAGTGAAAGCGCCGACGTTTTACGAGAACGAGTTCTTACGAGGAGCGAGGAGATAATCCTGCGTGACCCTGGTTCCTGGCGCATTTGAATTCCAATGCCAATGCAATGCGCGAAAATGATGTACGATCACTTAATCTCGAGCGTCTCTTTTTATCCCCTTTTGCTTTTCACCATAGTGAATCGGCTGGACGCATCGAAATATTCTATTTTGCTTAAGATAAGCTCGAGTACCTGGAGATTTTATTCACGGTCGTTTTGCAAAGCATCAATAATATGTGTCGATAATAATCCTGTGCGTGCGTGCGTGCGTGTATATCTGTACTCGTTTTAATTATTTCCTGCGCGAGAAATAATCTAATTAGTTTTAATGCCTAGAAAGGAGTAAAATAAGTACAAATTTGTATTGTAAATTATCGCTTTAAGTTTCAAATATCGACGTTTCGAACCAAGGACGTGAGGGGGGAAGGGAGTGCTGCGTACAAACCGACTCCTTGTAAATAAAGCGATCGGAATCGCGCAGAAGGTGCCCGACCTTTACGCGTTACTCTCCTTATCCGCTTATCTTCCGTAATCCGCGCCTGTCGTCAACGTACGTTCTACAGAAATAGCTTCGCGCATATCTTATCGGGTAACCCATGCGCACCCGTATGCACTCCCGCTTCCTTACGCCGCGCTCTTTCTCTCTCTCTCTCTCTCCCGTGCCCGTCTTTTACGCCTTTTCGGTCGGTGTCCCCGGTCTTTTTCCACCTCCGCCGTTTCTTTCCGATCTTATTGCTCCCTTTTATGCCTCGCGCGCTCGTATCTATACACGCCTACGCTCGACTATCTCGCATACCGGGCTTATGCTAATGCGAGCGCGTATCCGCGCAACGGCGTAGGAACCCGGCTAGCGTTATTACGATGCGCCCGCGCCGCGCCGCGCCGCTCCGTTCGGTGCGAAAACGCTCGCGCGAAAACTAAAGAAGTTTATTCGCGCGATAAACAGCACATTACGTGACTTTATCCGCGTGGGAAAGCTGTCTGTGTAAACATCGAAAAATTGCATTGCAGATCAAAGCGCGACCGTTTTCGAATTTTTTGTCTTTATCCGCTTCGCTATCTGGTCTCCGCAGCTGCGGAAGAATACAGCAGCAATAATAATATATAATTGATATGTTTTACATACGCACTGATGTTTTATTTATATTTATATTTATGCTAAATATAAATAATAAATTCGCGTGCCAAGTCAGACATTAAATCGAGACGAACCGGCGAATCGTGTAATAAATTTGCCGCCGGAATATTAATTTGCAGCGTTTCGTAATTGGGGTTAATGACGGTCGCTGATTAACTGCACCGAATGCAGTTATCGTGGTAAATCACATCGCGCGAAGATTATAAAGTGTTTTTTTTTTTTTTTATTAAACGGTCACCCGTGTGCGGCAACGGCGATGCTGCGCCGACAAACTTTCCGGTTAATTGCGCGGATGTTACATCTCCGTGTGGCAAACGAGCTCGGCTAATATTCCGCTATTTGCCGATCGGGGACCGGGAACACCATCGCCGCATAATACGCGCGTCTTACGTGCGCGTGTAATAATGCGGATTTCGCGCAGCCACATAATTAGTCTGCCGTCCACCTCGCGGATGGGCCGAGCAGCCCCGGCCTACGTCCGACCTCTTTCGCTTCCCGCGTTTCCATCTTCCTTGACGAGCCGCGACGACGACAAGTGTATATCTCCGTAAATATTACGGCGGTTTTCGCATAATTTTCCAGTTAGCGTGCCGCTGACTTTCCTGCAAAACGCGCACGTGCTGACGTTCTATGCGCGCGAGATGCATGCGCACGGCGGCTCATTAACAAAGAGCCCTGCCCCCCGTCGTCTTTTTAATGTACGCGGCATTTCGCAAGAACGTGCCGAGATCCATAAGATTGAATATAAATATTTGGGTTGATATCCTGCGTTTTAAGCTTCCTTCGAAGGTCGCTAAATTTATTCCTTTTTCAATATCGTGTATGTATAATTTTATCGCAAGAAACGTTTGTGCAATTTAAAATTGCACAACCATTCCGAATCGCGAAGCTTTCCCTGCAATTCGAGAAGATCAAAGATGCCTGATCGAAAGAAAAAAAGAGAGAAAAAAAAAAGAAAATGGCACAATGCACTCCACATAGAAATGACCCGATTGGTACGCGAGCTGCACGCCGAGGAGTCCAACATCCTCGACATCGTTGGGCGAAAGGGACATCGACATTCGCGTGTACGCGCGCGCGCGCGCGCGCGCGCGCGCTCGCGTCTGGAATGCCAGACCTTCCCTCTCGTCTCCTCCACGCCCTAACTGAAATCCATACGGTGCGCTCTCGCGGGGTAATAAATCGGCCTCCTTCGGTGTGCGCGACAGTAGCGGCATTCCAGGGCGATCGATTAAGTCGTGGTACCCCATTGGAGACGTGTGGCCCGATAAGCGACGCGCTTTCCACGCATAATTCCCATTTCGCGATTTATCTCCACGCAATCATCAGCTGCACGTATACGTGCGCGACGATCATCTTACTCTCGCCGAGTATGACGAGCGGTATAATTGATTGAGGCAACTATAGGCGCAACTTATTTATTATTAATTAGACATGCTCGATTGTATGGGATATATTAGGTGCAATTAATATCTACGTTATTATCACACGTTTCAATCAGGAGATATTCCTGTCAGGTAAATGGGATCCACCAGCGTTCGCGGGAACGCGCGAGATCTAACGGCGGAAAAACCGACGTACACGTTATACCTGTTTCAGGGCATTTATTGCACGCGGTTGGTTAAAATGCAAGCCGCGAATGCTAATGCGGGCCAAGTCCATGTATCAAGGAGATAAGGAGCTCGGGCTCGCGTAACGACGAGGATCCTCCGAGGACGTGCCGGAACGTGTACGGAGCCGGGAAATTAATAGGCGCCGTATCGACATCCAGTTATTTCTATACTTTGTGTCTACACTATAAATAGGCGCGCATACACACAGACGCATAGACGCGGCGCACAAACGATACCGCGAGCGCGCGGTAACGCGGAATGCGCGCTCGTACACGCTCGCGTACGTATAACGTGTCGAGCTGATCGTGGCGATTGCGATTGAGCGTTTTTGTTCGTGCACCAATGCTAAACCGCCGTGCTTCATTCATTATACCTACGTATTGACGGGCTGCCGATGGACGTTGTTAAGACGCGCGAAATTCCGCCTGCGTCGGCGCGGCGCGCATCGGAGAATATACAGCCGCATTTTACGACGACGAGCGCAACACGGCGATCCGAAACGTCGGGAATCGCTATTGTGCCATGCCGCTTGCGAATGCGCGAGCCCGCAAGAAATGTCGCTTCGCACGATCCGTTCGTGGCTTTTAAGTCTCAATTATCAGGAGATCGTGTGAAATTGATTTTAGAGAGAAACCGTGGTACATATGTGAAACCGATTCATAGAATCGAACAATGATTTCGTTCCTTATACGAATAAGACGTAAAGAAATATTTTTTGACTGCGTAGCTGCGCCGAATAGAATAAAATGGAAGGGAATATGTTTTAACCGTTGTTTAAATAAATTTAATAGATTCGGAGAAGTATCCCTCTCTTTCTCTCGCAAAGTTTTGATACTTGGCTCGTCTCCTGATCTCAAAGTACGTATTTCTACTGCGAAGAAACTGCTTTGCGCGATTAAAATGTGCCGATCGTGGTTGGAATACGTTTAAAAGGAAAGGAGGGTGCAACGTGTCTCGTTACAGGCCTGACAACAGGATTCCAGCTTGGGTCCCCCCTTGACCTACCCGGTTTGGTTGACATTTCCATGACCGCTTATCGATTACTTTCAATTTGACTCTTTTTCCCTTCTGAATCGTCTGTCTCGATCGCGAGTCGCAACGTGCACCGAGAGAGACGCGAATCTTTCACTCAGCTATTCAGCAGACAATGGCGACGGCGCGCTTGCATTCCGTGCTTGCATATTCTCTTTAATCGAATCTCTGTGTCGGGCGAGTTAAGTTGAGAGAATCCGACAGTCGCATTTAGCGCTAAATGCGAAACGAGAAACACGATGTCGATACCTTAAGGCCACGGCGCGCTCTAAACACGTCTCTGTAATCGTAAGGTCGGTCAGCCTCTCACGCCTCCCCTGTCACGATTTTGCTATTCGCCCGATCGGAATAAGCTTCGGCGTATGATTACCTCTCCCGCGTCAGGAAAAAATTCTTTTCACCATTTGATTAGAGGCGAGAGATTTGTGCGCGAGCACGTTGCTGCCTAAACGTATAATCAGGATATCGACACCTGACGAATATCGCGAGTCAAGGGCAGGCGGATTAATGGATATCCTCTCCGGATATCGCACCCTCGTAATAATACTCCCGTCCTTCCGCCCAGAAATTATAATCGTTAAATTATACTTTATTATTATCGATTATCGTTGTTTTGTGAATTTTAGATTATTCACATTATTGAATTATTACTTTACTCTCGTAAATTTTACGCCCTATGCCTCTCGCTAAAATCGCAAGTTTGACAACAAAGACGCGGAGAGGACTGCATACACCGAGTACTGTGCACCTGACATTAATTAACATTATAAGGATCTCAAAAGGGCCATTACTCGCCTCTCCCGAGTTTACGAGGGGGAATTAGGAATTTCGAAGCGTACAGAACGACGCGAGGGGATCCCACGGTCCTACGATTCCGCTCGTTCGTTCCGTCGTGCGCGAACGTGTACGAGCGAGTGAAATGACAGAGCCGAGTAACGAGCTATCTGTCTATCCATCTACCACCGCAGTGTAAACGTTTGTAGGCCCATCGATGTATGCCACGGTATTTTCGAGTGGCAACTTCCTGTCGAGTGTCAGCTGGATCCTGGCGGCCGCCTCCTCGTAGATCGACGATTACCACGATGATGGTGGGGTCGAGACACGACATACTTCGCTATTACTTTGCTCCTTCCTGCCGTTCTCGAGACATTACTCGGACATTTTCCCCACGGTTCCTTCGGCCGCGTCGGTTTAACGCGCCGCGCGCGCGCGCGTCCCTATTCATATTCATAATTTGTCAACAACTTGCGCGATTTGCCAGAGATGCGTGTCGCGACTTTCTCATTGGACAGGCCAGTGCACCTTGTCGCGTGAAAGACTCCTGAACGACTCCATGGCACCTGTCATGGTAGCCGGAAGTTTACTTTCCATCCTATAGCGCGCGGATATCTAATGCTCCTAATTATTTGAATAATTAAGTCATTACGCGCGTGCATATTCGCCAGTAATTGTTTAAACGGTAAATAATTACATGTAATTTTCACGGTAGAACGTTTGATGCGGATTACCTGAGCCTGAGAGTCCATAATATCGATGAATAATACGCGCGTATGATTATTTCGCATTAGCGAACGTTACTCCGAATGATGGAACTCGCAGCTATCTCGTCTTGGCGTTTACCGCGGTATTAGTTTCTATTACGCAGTCAAACGGCGCCGTTTACGTAGCCGCGGCTACGATTAGTACAGATGCGGCAGCGAGGCTGGAGTGGCGTTTAATGCGATCGTAATTACACGGGGAATTTAAGACCGGTAGCGAGAAAGAAGGAAGGAGAGAGGGAGTCTTGCCTTTCGACAAGATAATTCGCCGACTTAAATCAACATCGCAATCGCGAGATACGAAATGTCGAGAGGCAGCAACGGCACGTCGCGAATGAACGGACCGCGGCATTGAGTAACGTATAATTGCTATCGGCTAATAAATTAATCCGCGACTTCCCTCGCGTACGCCCACGCGAGATAGAGAGAAAGAGAGAGAGAGAGAGAGAGACACACGCAGCAGTATCGTCTAACAAGTCGTTGTTAATAAGTATCTTGCGCCATTCGAGGCGATTGTCTAGGTCAAGGCGCTCGCATTTAAACGCACCTGCAACCAACGCACGGGAAGTGCGTCCACGTACACGTATAGACGCTGCCTACTGCACGTTTTCCCGATTGTTACGCAAAGTAAGAACAGGCTACGAGACCGCAAATCACACTCGCCGGCGCGGCGCGGAGAATAATTTGATCACAGACCAACGCGATTGTAGACTGCGATCCAATTCTGGATAATGCTGCAGCCTGGCGAACATCTTGGCGTAGATTGGCAATCACACGAGGGGCAGTTTAACGCGATGGTTCGTATTAATCATGTCTCGGGGAGCGAATGCGATGTCACGTTGTATTACGTGACACATGTGCAGTGTTTGGCGACGAGTATCAAATTTTAACGTTTATTACCGCGGTCTCGTTCTCGGGAGAGAAGCGCAACATGGGAGAAGAGAGAGAGAGAGAGAGAGGTTTTTTTTCGCTCACCCTAAATCGCGCGCGGATATAATACATGCAAAACCACCCTCCTGCGGGATCACGGAGCGTGCCCGGTTAACACGACATACGCGCAGCTGCGACAATTCTCTTCTCGCGGCATATATTCAGAGGGTAATGTGATATATGCACGTCATTCGACTGTCCTTTTTACCGCGGTAACGATCCGGTAGCCGTTGAAACGAAGCGCCGACACGTACGACTGATTGACGCGCAACTTGGAAACGTTTAAGGTAATAGCGGCGGACAATAAAATGAGAAATGAATGTGAAGAGGACGCTCGTAAACGCCGAAAGAGTTAACCCGCGCGAATGCGCGCGCGCTTCTCGAAATGAAGACGCGAGAGAGGATCCCAGGGAATCCGGCCAATCGGCCGCATAATGACCCGCTACGGGAAACGAGTGGAAAATTATACAGCGCCGAGAGAGGAGACCCGCGCGCGCGCGCGCGCGCTCTTCGTGCGAGTCGAGGAGAGCAAAGAACGTGGCATTCTGGCCGCGAAAGGGAAAGGCATCCCTCGTTATCGAGGCGCATCGTGCCTCGTACGAAACTGCAGAATTTTCAAGCGCGGCGACGCCGATACGCGATACACCGTGCACGACGTACGTACGGCATTTACCTTCCCCGAGATGGAAAGCCGATACGATACTTGCCCGGGACGCGCTCTCCACGGCTCGCGCGAAGAATCGTGCGCGAGTAACACGGCACTCTTTGCCAAACAAGTGGACAATGTTTCAAGAGAGATCGTAATATCGTATCGTATTACGCGAGAGAAAATCTATCCGGTCGCATGCACGCGTCCGTGTCTGTGTGCGATTCACCGAGAGTCATTTCCGTAATCAGGAATACTGGCGATTAGTTATCGTCGCGAGTTTGGCGTTCTTTTTTGTGAACATTAGAAGCGAGCGATGAATTTCATTTGCCCGCGGTAGTTTTTTCCCTCTCGCGATCTTAATGTATTTTTCATCCGGTGGGTATATTTAGACCGCGGCCTAGGCCGCGAGAGTCGGCGTACATACGAGAGGTAGAAACGGTAAAAGCAGAAAACAATATAACGAGCGCGATACACGCGTAAGGCGTGTACACGCGGGACGCGTATATGTGCGTACACATTCATTTCCGACTAACTGTTCCGTGCAGCGGAAAACAGTTTATGCGTTTTAGCGAAATACGGCTAATATGTGGGGGAGCGTGCGAAGATCTCCGCGCCGCGCCGCGCCGCAATTCAGGTAATTGACTTAGAGTGAAACCTGCGCTTTCGAAAGCGACGTCTTGTCTAGCTAATAAATTCCCGAAAACAATGCCACTGTCACGGTTTTCTTATCTCTTCCGTCTTATCGGGGCATGTATCAACGTCCTTGAGAAATTATTATTTTCATAATTGATTTAATTAAAACGACTTTTGCATTTGATGTACATTAAATATAATGTAACATAAAATACAACAGAGAGAAAAAGAAAGAGACAAAGAGGAGGAGGGGGAAGGAGTGGAGAGAGATATATACGATAAAATGAGGCATTTCGTTTTCACGCGACCGCCTGGGATTAAGCTGCTTATCGGAAGTCTCGATGAAAACGCGCTCGCCGCAACATCCCCGAGAGATTCCCGAGAGCGGCCATAGTAAAATCTCCGAGACGTCCCGTGCACGCGTGAAATAACCCCTTTGCATATTACACTTTCTCAGCGGCAGTATGCAGTTCGGCTTAAATTTGTTGCTAGGACTTTATCTTCGTTCGCCAACGCGCGATCGAGATATCTCGCGGGACATTCGGGATAAACTCACGATGCGCCATGGTATGCGCGCAGGTTGAACAACATCGGTTTAAAACGCACGCGAATGTGGGGAGACGGTAAGGCCCGCGAAGGACGAGTCTCTTGGGTTTCTCGCGATTCTATGTACCAGCGAAATTTATGCCGTTCGGCCGCGGCAACGCGGGTCACACAAAGCATCGCCGAACGTTAACCCGAGCGGAAGTTGTACAAGGCGTTTCATACAAGGCTCCTTTCGTAAAAATCCTACTGACAAAAATCATGAAAAATCATGAAAATCATGAAACAATTTCTCACTTAAATATAAATTCAAAAACGCTTTATCAGAGACATTTCGATAAAAATATGAAATGCGAGAGAATTACAATGTCATCATTCATCATGGAAATGCCGTCCATCGATACGCTGACAACTTTCTTTCATCACCTTCAAAAAGTTTCCTGTATTAATTTTACTAAATCTGAGATGTTTTTGTAGTAATTATCTGACACGATACAATTTTTCCTGCTTTATCGCGAGATAATTCAAAGCTTGTGCGGAAAAAGGCTGAAACAACCTGTAGAACAGTCGGTGGAGCTTATGAATAAGAAATAGCCCGGCAGGCCAGGCGAAGTCGGGCAGTACCTCATACCACGTCTGACTATCCATGAGAACTGGACCGTTCCGGAGAGCTCTCGCGCGAGTATCTCTCTCGTCATCTCGCTCTCTCTTTCTCCCGCGCCCGCCACCTTCGACACAAACGCGAGAGGATATATATTCTCTTTCTCCACTTGCTCGCGCGCCCGATCGTCGCTAGGCGCACGTAGGTATCGCGCACCGGATCGCGGCACCGCGGAGTGCTGTCCGTCTGGCACGGTTCGCTCTGAGAAAATGTAGGTAGGGAAATCGCGACATCGCGCCGACTTTCGTTGGGCCGACGATAAAGGACACGAGCTGGAATGAACGAGAGGTTGTCATCTAGGTGGACGGCATAAATTCGCCGATCCGCCCTATCCCGCTGCATCTCAATCGCGCGCGAATTCCCGTCGTGGAAGTTTGATTAGAATCGCGGATTCCCGTCGCGGAGAGGCGAAAGTAAAAGGCGACAGCCGATACTTTCGTATTCTCGGAACGATCGGGGCGCATAAGATAAAAACGTCCCGGTCATTTTAATAACGCTCTTCAAATGCAAAGTGCAGCGGTCCTGCGGGCCGGGCCGGTATTTTCTGAAGCGGCTATAAAAGTTGACAATGTTTATCGCACGGGCGGTTTTTAACCGGTTTTCTCTATTCGCGCGCGCGCGCATGCACGCGGATATCCTTCGAAAATAGGCTGGTCTCGAAGATGCCTGGTCTCGCGACTCGCACGGGCTCGCACGCCCGTCGGATATCGCGTGGCCATTCGCGTTGTTAATTTTTCGCGTGGGTATACGATCGCGTTGCTATTGTTAGTGGCCGTTAAGGAAAACGGGTTTCTTCAGGTGAAACGCGACCGTAGGTTCATTACGGCTAATCCATTACAACGACGCGGTATTACGACGTGGAACGAACATAAGCGGCGCAAATTATCAAAACAAGTTGTACCGCAAGATCGTTTAGCCAGGTTGGAATGACTTATTTCTTCATCTTGAGATTCTTTCCTTAAAAAGTACGATTTCTGAATTTCTCATCGTCCCGACGCTCCTCTCGAACACAGTTTCGCAAAACATTTCGTAAAACATTTCGACAAACGTTTCGGAACGGTGAGACGAAATCGGGACGAATTGGCGGGCGTTGTACGAACTTGTGAAATTGCGAGCTGAAAGGAAAAAGAATCTAAGATCGCGCGCATCTCGGCGTTACAGCGATGACGGCGGATCGTAAAATAAATTCCGCGCGCCGCGGATTATCGACTTCAATACTGCGCGTATACCGGTTTACATTTAGTCCGTGTGGCATGCGTGCGTGCGTGCGTGCGTGCGTGCATGCGCTCGGACGAGCACCTGAATCGAATGGACATTGTCGACAGCATCGGTATCGGGACCACTTAGGCGCTGCTACGTGACTTCGCCTGCTTGCATTCGCTCGGAATCGCGCGGGGACGCGATTTCACACGTCCTGGAATTCGATTTAAGCCGAGCACGAGGTCGTACCGCGCGCGATCGCACGTTTTAGAATTGGAAACCCGCACTGGTTTTCTCCTCGCTGGTTGCCTCGCTCGCGATCCTGTCCGCGACGTAGAGATCGACGCGCGAGAGCCGGAAATACTTGTCAATCAACATCGATATTCCGTGCATCCTCGAGACTTAATGCGCGAAGAATTGCTGTTAAGGTAAAAGTTAATCACGGTAGTTTTCTCTCGGGAGAACTGTTTACCGCTTACGACAAGAGACGCGGCGTCGCGTCGGGTCGTCGACACCGATTCGGCGCTTTGTTCGACCGGGCAATTCAATGTGGCGATTACTTCTTAGGCGCGACCAACCGCGAGCGACATAATTACAAAGGCGCGCACCGCCCGTCCGTAGAGGCGACGAAAGGCGTGGTGCTGCGTTTGTAAAATCGCGTTGGCCTCTGCGAGCGTAAGTCGCATTACTTCCACATATGTAGGTTAATGTCAAGGGAGTACAATAATCCGCGAATATATCTTCGGCGTGATTGATGACGCTGCCGCAATCGCCCATTCTTCCGCGCGGAATTGAAGACGCTGGTTTTAATTTACGACGACGAAAAGGAGATTCGCCAACGTGTAATTTGCGCTTTAAAAGGATAGGCGGCGATCTCCTTGAGCGGAGGTCGGCGATTCATCGCCGCGCCAAAGAGATACTTTTTGCGGAGTTTCTTTTTTTTTTCCCTCTCGTAGAGGAGAACTTATCTTTCTAATGATTTTAATGTGTCGATCGTATGACTCATCGAGAATTCGCTTATTTACTTTTCGCTCATCGGAGACGTTAAGTAGCTGCCGGAGAGAGAATTCAAGGGTGAATTAACGGCGCAATTAAACGAGATGAGAGATTACCGGTGCCGTCTCTCGCCATTAATATCGCGAGGGCGGCGTTTTTAGACGTTCACCGTTGTATTTACTGCCGCCTAATCTCCGGTTAGTGAATTTCATCACTAGCAAACAGTCGTGACATTTCACCTGTGCTCCGTTGGCCTCGATAGTCGACCGACCACATTCGCCTCTGCAGATAAATACGTGCATCACTTCCGTGTTACCTTATGACCTACCTTAGTAAGAAACCAACTACAACGAATGTGGGCCTTCTGTTATAATTTTCCTCGACTTGTAAGATAGAATATAATGTACGTACATGAATCTCCGTCAAACTTTAAAAAGTTAATGGAGCAAAAAGAATTTTATTTTTATAATTTCGAGAAGGCGATCTTTACGTCAATAACGATTTAAAGCTTGACATTTTAAAAAAAGTAGATATATGTATGTGACATTAATCATTCGAATAGATCTTATTCCTTTTACATAGCTATACGTCAACACATTTTTAAAAACGATAATTATTAGTCTACTAACGCAACAGCTATCTAATGTCGATCATATATTCCCAACGGCGCGGATAATTCAATCTGGATAAAATATTGGTAGAAACGCAGTAGTGAGCCCTACAATCTTACACAACTTGTTACCCGAGAAACAATGGGTAAGAATAATATAAAACTTTCTCGATTGGGAGTGGCGGGTCGAAGATAGTTTGTTCCCGAGCACGATGCAATGCTTCACCGCGTAGAAAAGCTTCCTAATTATCATTAAAACCGCGCCGGCTGAAACCGGCCACCACAACGTGAGCGCAACGTGAGATTTATTACTCGAGGGCCGATCCCTTTCGGTTCAACTCAATTACGCCATTATCGGTCGTGATCGACGATGAGGCAATGAAAATCTCAAATCTGTATATGTTTCGTACATAATAATATGCCTTGCTAAATATTGCGTACAAGAGATTAAATCGCGATATATTAATAATAAACTTATTGGATATAGTTAAGGTGCCAGGATAGTTTAAGATACTCTCCAATTACGGCGGAGCGGCTGGGGCGCATCGAGCGAGATCATACTTGCAAAATGGCTCGTGTCAAACGCGAGAGCGAGCAAAACGGCTGCGCCCTTATCGTAGTGGAGAACGAATGGTATCGGCGGCCGCGTGATGCAGCAGCGTCGAACGGCGGAATCGAGGCTACGAGTCGATTCTCATGGCCTCGGCTTATATCGTCTTTCCGGCGAACGAAAAATCACACGACCCGTGAGGTCGGGATTTAAATCCGAGCGCGATCTAGTCGTCTCCGTGCCGCCGTTGGCGATTCAGCGAAATTTAATATCGCTCCGTAACGGAGATTCGCGGAACAGAAAAAAAAAGAAGATATCCCGCGCAAGCACGCGCGGGCGCGCTCTACATCGCCTCCTCTCCCTCCCCCCGTCACCTGATGCAGTTCTCGTAGGCGAAGGATTAAAATGCCTCGCATTGTTATGCCGTCCTCTTGATACGCTAGGTGGCTGTAATACGAGTATGTGGCACGAGAGGGATATATAGCCGCGCGGTACCTGCATCGAGAAACGATATACGAGGAGGCCCCGGGATGGAAAGTGGACGGTGTGTCACGACACTCCGTATGATCGTTCGCGATACCGCCGTAAGGAGTTATCCAAAGTTATACACGCCTTATCGTGGCGGCGTGAAAATGAATTTTCTGACACAAGATGACTCATCTTGGACGGGGAGAGCAGAATACTTGACCGCAATCTATATCGCGATGCGCGATGACACAATGAGGAACGGCGATTTTTTTTTTCCTGCATGTCTTGCGACACGATTATCCTTGTAATAGCTTCGCTGCGTATTGTCTCCGATAATGTATGCGCTCGCGCATTTGCGTACATCTAGAAGCATCGACGCATGCAATTTGCGGATCCATGCAGATGCGTGCACGAGCGTGCGCGCGCGCGCGCGCGCCCGCGTGTGTGTGTATGTATGTCTTCTCGGAAAGTTAAGCGGCTTACGTTCGATGGATGCGAGAGGCTAGAGAAAGTCCGCGTGTACTCTGTTTCTCGTCCGGATGATAGCGCGGGAATACGCGAACGTTTCGGCGCAGCGTCTCCGTTCGGAGATGATAAAAAAGAAGAAGAAATATAAGAATATTCCTCGCTAATAATTCCAGATGACACTTTACGACGTCTACGACGGATGATTAAGGACACGCTACCGAGCTCATGAAAGCTTTATTTAAGGCGGCAGTTAAATACGCAGGTATACTGCGCTGTCCGCGCGACATGTCGTCATTCAACACCTGCGTAGGACCGTAGGAATTCGCAGCCAATGACACCACGTGCAGCTACGTGGGCGTGCGCGCGTGGTGTAAAATGCACATTATTGAAAAACTGGGTCCTGCGCGAAAAACAGGTACTTCCCGAGCTGTTGAAACCCTCCCGTGTTCACCGCTGAATGCAGCCGTGCGTGCGATTCCAAGCGATTTTTTTTACTTACGTCTTTAATATAAAACCTTGTAATATATAGCGACGTTCGCATTATATAATACAAGATATTTAACGACAAATCGTGTCATATAAAGAAAGAGACATTCCACTTGATTTCGCAACAACGAGAGGCACTCGTATATCCGAGGAATTAATTAAAAAGTTCCAATTTCAATTGACAGATTTCGTAAAAAATTTAACGTCAAGGTATTTTCTTTGCGATGCGAGTCGTTTAACAGCACTCCCTGTTTGCCGATTGGATATTGGCGACGTCTCAGCCAACCGAGTGATGTTTGAGTTAGCCTTAGGCAAAGATCATTACGAACACGGTATGTTCCTCACTGTTGTCGAGTGGTGTGCACATTGTCGCGACCCGGATTCGATAGCGGGATAACTCTTCGAAGAGATCACGAGCGCGGGTCACTTGCCCTGACGTGTCGTCAGAAAGTTACCCAGTACTCAGAAATTACTCCGTCTGTAGCTGTTATGCGCTAACAAAGTGCCATCCGAAAAAAAATGACAGCGCCGAGATTCGTATCTCGTTAGATACAGGCCGGATAATTGTATGACTTAATTTTCGGAACGATGTAACGTGCGGCGCATTGTATGCAACAATACTCCGGGGGATCGTGGTCGCGAATGACGTAACGCCGTACCCGGGAACGATCCCGACGTGGGCGCACGTTCGCATTTCAGAACTCGAACTCGCGCGTTTGAATTTAATGAGTGCTCCATTTGATTTCGAGACTCGCTTCTCGTGTTCCGTGTCACGACGAGAATTCGCGTTGGAGGGGCGGGGGGA